>CAUYPK010073777.1:0-13952 GCA_963574355.1 Loris lydekkerianus
AAAACTCTTGAAGGAATCGGCCTGGGTGAATATTTTATGAGGAGGACTCCCCAGGCAATTGAAGCAGTATCAAAAATACATTACTGGGACCTGATCAAACTAAAAAGCTTCTGCACAGCCAGGAACATAGTAAGTAAAGCAAGCAGACAGCCCTCAGAATGGGAGAAAATATTTGCAGGTTATACCACCAATAAAGGTTTAATAACCAGAATCCACAGAGAACTCAAATTTATTAAATGCAAGAAAAGAACATATGACCCCATCTCAGGGTGGGCAAGGGACTCTAAAGAAGACAGATGCACGATCTACAAACACATGATAAAAAAGCTCATCATCCTTAATCATCAAAGAAATGCAAATCAAAACTACTTTGAGATATCACCTAACCCCAGTAAGAGTAACCCACATAACAAAATCCCAAAACCAAAAATGTTGGCATGGATGTGGAGAAAAGGGCACACGTCTACATTGCTGGTGGGAATGCACACTAATACATTCCTTCTGGAAGGATGTTTGGAGAATACTTAGAGACCTAAAAATAGACCTGCCATATGATCCTATAAATCTTTTACTAGGTTTATACCCAGAAGACCAAAAATCACAATATAACAGAGACATCTGTACCAGAATGTTTATTGAAGCCCAATTCATAATTGCTAAGTCATGGAAGAAGCCCAAGTGCCCATTGACCCATGCATGGACTAGCAAATGGTGGTACATGTATACCATGGAATATTATGCAGTCTTAAAGAAAGATGGAGACTTTACCTCTTTCATGTTTACATGGATGGAGCTGGAACATATTCTTCTTAGCAAAGTATCCCAGGAATGGAAGAAAAAGTATCCACTGTACTCAGCCCTACTATGAAGCTAAATTATAGCTTTCACATGAAGACTATAACCCAACCATATCACAAGACTATGGGGAAAGGGCCAAGGAAGGGGAAGGGAGGGGGGAGGTTTTGGTGGAGGGAGGGTAATGGGCGGGGCCACATCTATGGTGCATCTTAGAATGGGTACAGGTGATTGCACTAATGTACACAGCTATGATTTAACTAAAAATAAAAAAATAAAAAGAATAATTTTCTAGTGGTTTTCACACTCATGGTAATCTGAAAGATCAGTAAGAACGTCATTACTACAACTTTCACTTAAGTTTGTCCCACACTTCGGGGACTGGGTATGTAGCCCCTCTGGCCACCACATTGCACTTTATAGACTGTAATGGGTTAATGTGAGAAAAGAAAGCAGGAAGATCTAAGACACACATGAATTTAAGCCAAAAGAGAGCTGAATGATGGTGAAGGTGCAGATTATAAAATATGTGTGGTGTTCTGGACAGAGAAAGTGTTGTAAGAGTTGAGTCACCGCAGGGCAGACAGGAACATAAACATGGTGAACCATGAGATTCTGGGCCTGTGGCAGTGAACCACAATCGCATTGTAGGCAGCAATTTGGTTTCAGAAAAATAAATACTATTGCTTAAAGTAATGATGTTATTTTAAATTTTATTAGTTTTATTATTTTGTTTGTATTAATTCAGCTTTTGGCTTTACATTTGGAAAGAGCTACATTATAATGAGTTTATAATTAGCTTTTAAAGTGATATTAAAAATAATTTTCAGAAAAACTAGAATTTAAAACATTTGAGAGAAGCAATAACTCCCCAACCTTGGCTTTCCCCCTTTTTTTTCCTTTTAAAGTTTTTACTGTTATTGTTTGCACACAAACCCACAAAAAAATCTGCTCTTAAGCATATTTTTGAAACACCATGGAGCTGTAGGCAATTACTAAATTAGATGGCCCCCTGACATGTCTTATGATTTTCTGGTCCTAGAATGGTAAAGATCGTAATGTGCCAGAAATACTGGGTTTGCTTTGATTGGGGAGAGGGTGGCAGGGGATTAGAACAGCATTAAACATTCTGTTTAAAGCTGTAATTCAGTAATATAAAACATGTCCTAATTATATATTGTAATATTTCTATATGCCAAATATATTTTTCCATTCCTATTCCTCTTAAGTTTAGAATAAATGAAAAATAACTTTTATGTTTTATCTCATAGAAAAGTACTTTAAAATCCTTCTAAGAATATCTAATTGACTTCAGCAAACTTTTCTTCACCATGAAGGAAACTTAAAATGGGGAGATGAGACAATAAAAATTCATACTTTAAATGGGGTTTATAAAGGACTGAAACACTTGAGAGAAAAAGAAATTAATATTTATTACACTCACCAGGTGTGTGTGTGGGGATTATATGTGTGTACGTCTGTGTATATATTTATTAAAATTGAACCATCATGGTGAGAACTTATTTGTGGGACCAATATTCCAATAGCTAGAAATGAATTGTGAAGATAATGTATATTACATGCCATCAAAGACACTGGAGGACAAACTAGAGACATAACCAATGTCAATCTGCTCTGATGGCATTTGAAGAGGGACACCAGGAAAGCACGGTCTGAAACCGCACCAAGCTCAGCCTCCCTGGTATCTACCCTCACAGACATCCTATATTATGGCTAACGGTATTGCAATTTTACTGCTGAGAAAACTGTATTTGTCTCAGGCCATCACTTTGCTCCACTTACTTTCTTGATTCCCTTGAATTTTCTGTACTTTGCGTCTCCAAGAGGCCACCTCTTTACTTTTCACGTTGCTCAATACAGTCTGTTCTCTTCTCCCCCTCTCAGCCAAGCTTATCAGAAAAGTCACCTATAGTCCCTTTCTTGGGTGTCCCACCTCCGAATCATTCCTTGGCCAGGTGGGCCCTAACACCACTGTTTAAATCTGCACTACTCTCTGTTCACCTATAACCTCCAAACCACCAACCCCAGGGGTAATTTTTCATTTTGATTCTTCTGACATCTCTGTGTTACTCAACACTTTAAATCATTCATTTCTCAGGAAAAGTTCTTCTCTCTTAGCTTCTAGGATACTACTCTGCTTTGCTCTCCCTTCTACCTGCTTTCACTTTATACTCAGTTTCCCCACTGGAACATCTATTTCTCTCTCTCTCTTATATGCTAAAGATCATCCGCCTTCTCCCTCCTTGCTTCTGAAAGAAACCCTACAGGCTTTGAATTCTTTATTAACCTTCATTGCCTTATGAGTTCAGTTCTTTTTCTTTCTTTTCTTTTCTTTTTTTTTTTTTTTTTAGAGCCAGAGTTTCACTTTATCGCCCTCGGTAGAGTGCTGTGGCATCACAGCTCACAGCAACCTCCAACTGCTGGGCTTAGGCGATTCTCTTGCCTCAGCCTCCCAAGTAGCTGGGACCACAGGTGCCCACCACAACGTCCGGCTATTTTTTTGTTGCAGTTTGGCTGGGGCTGGATTTGAACCTGCCACCCTCGGCATATAGGGCCTGTGCCCTACCCACTGAGCCACAGGCACCGCATGAGTTCAGTTCTTAATACCCTCCCATCTGAACAATCACAATAGTCTTTTAGTTAAATTCACGCCTCCATCTTTAACCCTTATAGTGCCATCAATCACACTGTTGTACATGTAATTTTCTAAATCACAAATCTGATCGGGTCATTTCTTCACTCATGCTCAGAAACAGTTGACAATCTAACCAAAATAATTTCAAATAACCCTAGAAAACTGCACAAAAAGGATGTGGACAACAAAAGACAGAAACTGATTCTTGTTAACTTTAGCAAACAAACATTTCTTAGAATGTTACCAGATAAATCATCAAATCAATGGTAAATTTGGAGAATAACACTTGCACAAGAATTGAAGAAAGCAAGGGCCAAGTTCCCACTGCAGAAATCCTCTGCTTATAAACCTTCCAGTGTAACAATGGTCACTGGGTACAAACTACCTTGTGGGGGATGAGATTAGTGACCCATGTCACCGTGTCTCTAAACTCTTGAAGTCATTGCAAATACCTTGAAAAGTCTCTATTGAATCTCCCCATGTGTGTTACTACTCCAAATTATGTGTCTCGACAGAAGTATCTGACTTGCCACCTGCAGGCCAGCAACAATAAGAGGAAATAACCATCTGCTTTGGCCTTCAGACTGGGTGGCTGGATCTTTCTCAAGATACTCCCCAAAAAACAGCGTCTGTGTGCAAGGCAAGTGTTACGCTCCCACATGGCTTGACCAAGTTAAGCTCTATAAAGCTGAAGGAAAAAAAGAAAGGACATGAAGACATTTAAAGTGTAAAATAAGATAGAATCGGCACAAATAAGTTTTCCCCTTATAACCTACACATGGATTGACACTCACGATTAAAGATAATTTTCCTAAGGGTAGATGAGATTAGTGACACATGTCATATTAACAAACCATTTTCAGTTGTTTTCTTGATCTCATAGGTGAAAACACTGCAGTTGAAGACTCTATTAACAAAGAAGCAGGGCAGTTACCAAGAGACAGCACTGTCCAAGACTCAGCCCCCACCCCTGAAGTCCCTGCCTATCATCCCCTCACCCATAAAAGTAAAATTAACAATCGACTAGATCCTCTTCCTCAGATCTATAAAGTTAGAAAATAGGTATTAGGTAGAGGATGTTTATCTTTCTTTGGCTCATCAATTTATTCTGCTTAGGGAAGATTTTCCAATGTTAGAAAACACAATATTTGTCTTACCAGATCATGATAGTTGATGAAAATTAATGCTAATTTATTATGCATTTAAATAAGAACAATTATCTGAACTTGAAACACCAGTAGAGCTACAACTTCTCTTTTTCAGGATGAAGAGAAAAAAACATATTACTCTATTGAGCAATTATTCACATTGTTCTTACCGGCTGCATAACTTTTAAAAAACTCACAATCCTAAGTTCAGTTAAATATAAACAGAACTGTAAGAAACTCCTCTACAAAGTAAACGTCCTCTGCAACTTAAAACCAAGTGTCCCCATGGCTTATGGGGTCAGGCAGGCTCCTTTGTATGGTCACAAAGGGCTTCCAGCCCACTTTCCAAAGACTTCTTTTATCACGTCTCTCATTTTTTCTTCCAATATATGGCTAAGAACACTGTGTTGTAAGAATATTGAACTACTTATAGTTTCCCAAACCCACTTCACTGTTTTTTGTTTCATCTCTTATAACTTTGTGGAATGATTTTGACTCTCTAACCCTTAGATACTTTGCAAAAACATTGTTGTGACAGTTTCCCTTACTTGTCCCCCCTCCAAGGGACACAACTAATCATTCTCTCTGTTCTAGCTGTTTTACAAGTGCATTTCTACCAGTTTTATGCCATATTTTGTGATAATAACTGAAGTCTACATCTTCTCCGTTGGTGTACCCCAGCTCCAAGCCCAGTGCCTTGAACACGGTGAACAGACAGAACAACAAATAGATCAGAAACCAGTTTGACAGTCATCTCCACTGTTTCTCCTTCCCTGTGCTTTTCACCCCTCTTACCAGGTTCACTTTGAGGCACTCATGGTCCCAATGTCTAGGTCTTTTTACCTTCTATTCTAACCAGAAAAATTACGTCTGAAATTTTACATCTCTGTCTCCTACTAGTCTAAATATTATTTTTTAACTAGACTGAGTGCTTACTATTTAATGACAGTTTGGAAGCAAATTCAAAATGCATTTTTGAATAAATTATATATTCTAATCTGAATGGCATATGAAAGACATTTTCTATAAGTAAGTTTGATCTGCACATTTGACAGTGTTGTAAAACTATCTAAGAGCCCTAAAGGTCTTAGAAATACAGTGACGTACAAACAGTATTCAGCATCTCTATGTAAAACCCTTTCTTGTATAATTAACTATGGGCTTCAAATAGCCCTTACATATTTCATTTTAAGAAGTAGTCAAAGTAACTTTTGCACTCTTCAGTAATTGATTTTAAGGCTTTCATAAAAGAAATGACCTTCTCCTACATTTTAAAACAATTAGAAATTCTTGATTTCTTCCTGCCCTAGGATCACGGTGAACATGTTTTCCTCTGGTCCTCTTTTTGTCACAGCTGCTATTACACTATCTTTCTCTCTTTTAAAAGTAACGTAATCAGCTTTTAAAGGTATTCCAGCATCTAACTGAGACAGTCTCCACAATTCCATCAACAGAATGAATGAGAGCAGAAGGAAGGATGCAAATGTCTGCATTGTTTCAGCCCTAGAACATGTGGGTTTAAAATATTTGAAAATAAATCAGTTTATTTTCAAATATTTCTAGAATTTGAATTAATATTGTTAATAGAGAATCTATTATTCATGAAGCATTATAAAATAATAGATTTTAAAATCTATTATTTATAAAAAGTAATATTAAGGATTCCTTTTGATTCCTAAATTCATTTTGTTTCATTATATTTAACTCCACAGAATCAAAGTTAGGGACAACACAAGAACTTTATGACTCAGGATGTCTACCATCTTGGGGGCAACAGGTTCCTCTTCCAGGTATAATAACATGTGGGCTTAATTTGTATTTTCTCTTTGGCAACATGAAAGGAAAGGTACTCATTTCGCAAAGTTAAAAGATTGAGTTTATTGCTTTAAAGGGGGTGAACTTTGAAAAACACTGCTCTTGGAATGAGACTATCTTGGTAGATAATAATTTCAGTGAAGCATTTAAATTTCTCTAAAGAATATATGGCAACATAGATTACTGTCTTTCATTGATTCACCATCTAGAATTTTCTCCTTTGGAAATTATAGTCTTGAAGGTTATTTTTATTCCTACTATTTAGAATCTATCATTTTTGGCAACCTCCTACCTCTGCTTCTATGATTTCTTCTAATTTACAAACTTAGATGCAATACTTTACTTATTCTGTCACCCTAGCAATGTGAACATTCAAAACTATTGACATTGCAAAGAACACATGAAATCTGGATTCTATGAATTTCCTGACACTGGTCTCCATTTCACAGTGTTCCTGAATACTCTCCCTGTCGTAAGAACAAATATTCTTTGTTATACACAAAGAGTTGCATACAAAGCCATTTTCAAGCAGATTCCTGTAGAACTACTTTATAAAAATACCAATTTTGGCATGCTCTTATAAGCAGAGACAAAATAGACATATATTGAAGATTTAGTACCAAGAGCAAAGATAATGTAAATCTTTTGCAATCAAAAAATAGATCTTATAAAAACAAATATGAACAAATCTGAAAAAATAATAGAATTTGTTTGAGTAAAATAAGAAATTGGGTTAGAGGCTGAGAATAGTGAATACAAACATGATTATCTACATCCTCAATGAAATGTGGAAATCTACAAGGACAATATACATATTAGATTTTAAAATAATGGATGTTCAAAGAAATATACCAGAATATAACATACAGTATTTGGTTAACCAGAAATAGAGATGAATTTGATTGGAATTTTTCGAAGTTTATATAGCAAAAACTGGGCTGTGGTCATTAAACTATTAATAATTTTTAAAAATGTTGAAACTTCATAACATGTAATATAATACATCTAGGGTTAATTGCTATGCATGAAAGAAAGAAAATTAATTGCCCATATTTAATATTAGGACTGATTCTATAAGTGTGTGTTGATTTAAATGTATTGAAAACAGTGTGGGTTATGTCTCTATGTACAAAAATGATAAACTGTGAGCAAAACAAAAGATCCTAAACTAAGGTATCTTTAGAATGATCGCATGATCAGATCTGTTACATTCCAACTGCAAAACTCAAGTTTAGGATAAACGTTTTAGGTTTGGAGAAAAAAAAAATCTGTACTTCAGTTTTACCTCTACACCCATAGTTATAAAAAATTGAATAGATTATTTAATTATTTGGGTTTGAGTTATCCATTTACTAAAACAGAATGCATGTTTCTTTGGCACAAAGAAGCTAAAAGCATTTCCTAGTTTGTATAACACAGAGCAAATATTAGAAAAAAGCTGTTATTAGTGTAGAGATGACAAGTACTTTTTAAAATTCCACACAGTAGTCACTTATTATAAAAGATACTACAAAGGAGCTAATTCTAATAACAATTACCAAAATTTTTTAGTGTTTAGCAGTCTGTTAACTTTTGCCAGTTTTGATTTCTGATGATAAACTCTTTAGTTATGGTATTTAATATGTTCTGTTTCTTGAAATCCAGGTATAACTATACTTGTAAAGCAAAGTTATTATCTATGTAACTTAATAACAAAGAGACTACATTTTATGGGTAAAATGACTTTACTTCTTCCTTGGAAGCTGCTTTTATAAACATCCATGTGTACAAAGACAAACACACCCTATGTTCCTTAGTGCTTTTCACTAGCAAAAGGATCTTATGATACATATTATTAACATTTAATGCAAAGAAATAAACAGGTATAAAAGTATCACATTATTTAGGGATAATGCACATATCATCAAGTGTTTTTTATTAAAATCAAACATACCAAGAACATTCAAACATATTTATTATAACGTGGTAAATTTTGTTGACACTGTGTAGGTATAGTCCTCATTCATTTACAAATACCATGTGTACCAATTCTTTTACTTACACTAAAAAAGAGGCCGAACATCAGACATATTTAAGATAATTAGGGATTACTTTTCAGATACATAGTTCAAATTTCACATAGAAAATTTAATATTAGCACTTTTTAAATTTATATTCTTTGAAGCTAGGCAAACTTTAGCCTTAGAATTCACTAAAATCTAATCAATACAATTCTGTCCTGGCAGTAGCAAATTGTGTGTTAATACTCATTAAATTAAAATTCCTTTCTGTGATTCTATTCTTTTTAGTTGTCTTATGTAACGTCTCCATTATGTAACATGGTTTTAAGAGGTGATTTTAGGCTTTTCATTAATCAGTTGTCCTCTTCAACAAACATTAATGAAAACAAAATAATTAGTATTATTAGAACATAATAAATGCACGACTATGAGAAATACAAGGAAAAAACTTATTAAGAATATATGCATCACCAAGAAGTAAAGGCCAGTAGAACTGACTGATCAATAACAAAGGCCATCTGTCTACAGGTTGGACCAAGATTTTAAAAAGCTTATTTTACTAAAGATAAGAACCAAAAAGAAACATATATCTATCAAACACACTGACCAATAAACCCAAGACAACCAGTGCCAATGCTTTCAAGTACTGATTTCATCATTTGTACATGACCTTCTCATTAAATAACTTCTAAACTATAGGTACGTTCTCTCCTCACTGAGTGTTTATATCCAAAATAAAGTAACTTTGAAATGGACACACAGAGAGATTCCACATAACTTTCCCATTATTGGGTATGTTTCAAGAAAACAAAAATGCCCTGGGATTAATATCCAAATAACTGAATACATGTTTCTTCTTGCCACAAAGTAAAATGACCTCAGTTAGAAGAAATTCCTAGAGATTAGTGACCAACTGAGGTTAATGGCCTGAGACTATACTTTAGGCAATTAACTCCACCCAGCCATTCATTAATCCCCAGGAAATTCCCAGGTCTACGACTGTTACTGCTTAATTATAACCCAATTGGAACCATGAGAGTTGAGACCAGCAATGAGACTGGCTAATATACAAGAATTAAATTCTCCATGACTGCCCTATACATATCAATTAAAATTGCATCACCCCTAAAAAAATCCATATGCCTGTATTTCTTTTCTATTTTCAATTCAAAACAGCCATGATGACTTCAATGCTGGGGATTTTCTGGAAATTAACGGCCAGCAGATGTTAACAGCCCTTGGCTGTACCTTGAACCATCTACTCCTCCCTGTTAGTCATTAATCCCTACCAAATGCCCAGCTATTGCTTAATTAAGTCTACACTGCAGTTAATGCAGATAGGACACAACAGAAAGATTTTTACTTAAAGGTTCCAAAAAATCCAAACCTGCTACCCTAAGAAAAAAAACCTTACAAAACTCCAGTTTCAGATTTCTGAAACTCCCATTGAACATTGAGAATGGAAATGACTGTGGGGGATAATGTATTTCAGACGGCACTTCAGGCATGACCTCCACTATTTTAGAGGAAGGAGCTTCTAACCATGGTAAACCATTATCCTATTTCCTTCAATTACTTATTCCTATGTTTATTTAACATGGTCATGTTTGTCAAGGCTATTTTTTCCTCATTAAAAGGTGGCTAACTAAAAAAGAAATACTACTCCTTCATATGTAATAATTTAAGAAAATCCCCTTCCCCTCACCTATGTGCTTTTTCTGGGAGCCCAGGGTTTGCAAACAATTCCATGAGTTGGAATCACTTACTATGCCAGGGTAGTTTAAACTTGATAAGTTTTAGCACCCAGTCTTCCTCAAGGGAAAAGAAGAAATTGCCTTGAATTGTAAACCTACTCTTTTATTAGCCTATTAAGGGGGCATTCATCTACCCTACTAGCAAATAATTAAAAGAACGCAGTATCTGTCTCAGGCCATCTGCTTCTCTAGATGGTATTGACAAATGTATCTGTTTTCATGCTGCATATAGTTAATTTTTTTCAGTTAATAAAATACTTAGGCATGGTCGAAATCTACCTGACAGCACGTGCTATACCTGATCTGACAGCATTTGTGAGAACCCCATTGATGCCTAAAATTAGCCTTGGCACTTAATTATAGCTTTCAGGAAAGATCAGCTCCAGAATATATTATCTTTCCCACAAAATCAAGATCCCTTAAATTACACAGATGAATGTCATACAGGTACATAAATTGGAAATTAGGATTCTGTTTTTGCCTATTGGATTTGCCTAAGGATTACAAAGATAACAGTACAACATATATTATTACTAATGGTATTTAATAATTTATTCAGGTCTCTACAATTTCTATTTTGAAGATCCCTCCGTTTAAAATAACCAGAAATTTAATTTCTAACTTTTACAATTATATAGTTTTATTTCCCTATATTTTATATTATTTGATATAACATCATATACAGTTACCAAATTTTCATATTTTTTAGACATGTTTATATTTTGATTGACTAATAATTGCCAACTTGTAGTAATGATCAAATAGTAACCACCCTTAAAAAAGTAGTAATCACTAAATTTTCAAAGATTGTCTTAGAGAGACCTTTATATCTTCGTTAAGAATTATCTATGAAATAGATTAATGTAATTTTTAAAAGTTAATGTTTCTTTGAATCCAGGTATCTTAGAAGCCTGAGATTCTGATTCTCATTATTGGAATACAGAGAATGTTAAATACTTATGCACAAAATTTATGGATTTGTTAATTGACTTTAAACCTTTTAGGGTAGATAAAATATTTTCAAGCAGAGAACCAGTACTAAAGGATTAGTCTAGAAATGGGAAGACAAAGGATACCTGGTTGTTGGTTCACATGTACGTCACTTTATATAAACTCATGTGCCTTCACACACAATCAATTTTAAGTCATTTCTGGATTCTGAGTGGATCCTACCACTGCTTACAAATGTTATTATTGCTAATTGGTTAAAATACAAAATGAAAGACCTGATTTACAAAAAAAAAAACTTAATGGCGTTAATCTTAGAAAAAGTGTACATCCGTCACTGCTGAACTACAGCCACTGCTCGAGGTACTCCTCTTGAGAAGCTATGCACCAATGCCGGTCCTAGTTTACCTTCCTTCAAAGCAATTTTGTAACTCTTTTCCTGGAACAGCCATCAGAGCTGTTGTAGGAGGTCTTACAATTAAGTACGTGAACTCCAGGTAGAAAAAGTGCTACGCATTCATTGCTGAACATCAGTCACTGCAGTCACTAGATGGCCAGTCTTTATAACACATACCAGTCTTCATAAATTCTCATAAAAAGATCCATCTCTATACTGACTTCACAAAAATTATTTTGATGAAAAATAATAAGGTTTAAATAATCATTAATATTTTTTCCCAGTCTTAATTTCCACCCCACATTAGAATGTGCACGCTCACTTGCTCTGTCATAGTAATCCTTTATTTTAAATTCTAAAAGTAACTATATTTGGATACATATGTTTTAATATTACTTTTACTTTAAATAGTGGTTTTCTTTTGTTTTTCTTCACAGAATGAGACTTTCTCTAAACAAAGAATTCGTATATTTAAAAAAAAAAAATTTCTGTCCTCTCATTAGACACAAAGTGCTGAAGATATGACAGTTATAAATATTTCAGCGCACTGATATAAACAATTTAAATATTATGATAGATTAAACAGACTTAAACTTTTGACCAAGTACCTTTGACAATGATATAAATATGTGGATGATGGTCTAGAGGGCCAATGACCTTCAGCTTCAATCTGCTTTGGGGACATTCAGGTCCTAGATCCTCGCTCCATTTCATGAAGTAAATATCACTCTACCTTTCACAACTTACCTAAAGTATCAATCATTTTTAAAAGAAAAAAATTACTACAATATCTTCTAAAGAAAGAAAAAAGATCTTCTCATTTATACAATTCCAAGAATATATAAGAACACTATAGCAGGTTGAAATTGGAATCCAGTGACCCAATTCAGCCAGAAAACATGCTGCTTCTCCTGCGCAGGGTATAAAAAACGAATGACTTGCGGAAATTTTAAAGTTGGGTTTATTATTTCCAAATGTACTTTTAAGAAATTAGTAAGTCTGTGACCTGTAATTGGAACTGTGTATGGAACTCCTGTTTAGATAGGCCCTGCACCCAGTCAATCATTACTTACATTTCCATCATACAGGGAAACACAAGACTTGCTGGTTTATTTGTGTGTGCAATAAAATTTATGAGTATAAAGACTTCACAATATTCCTCCCCAACTTGGTGCATATCCCTTTTTTTGAACCTTCAGGCTTTCAAATGAAAATATCCAAAGATCAAAAAGGGTAGAGTTGTACTAAATAAAGATAGGGGTTAACTTTTTTTTTCTTTTGCTTTTTTACATTTAGAGAATGACTTGATGTGTCCCAAGCTGATCAATTCACCATTATAGTTAAACTATTTAAGTCCTAAAATTTATTAGAATATACTATAGCCAATGTAGAATAAAGAAAAATTCCTTTCAATCTCTAAATGAATCTCAAAGAATTTGGACTTTTTTCCCATTGCAAAAATGGTTCAAGTATTTTCATTCAACTTCTATTATTTTCACATAAATATAATCCAACTAGAGCCTACAGTTTCATCATGATTAATACCTTAGTCTAAGAAAATATGATTAATCATATTATTTCATTATTGGAGTCACACAAAATGTAGTGAAATTATATTTTTATGACAATGAATTAATATTTAGACACTTTTGGAAATCCATCAGGATATCCGAAAATTCTTTAAGAAATGTGTTCTATAATCTTTACAGCCTTACTATTCCATTTACTGTATAAAGCACTTTTCTTTAGCGTGAGAGATCTTAATGGGTAGTATTTAAATTAATAGTGGTATACGAAAGATGAATATGGGGCAGTAAGTCTCTAAAGTGGCTGAGCCTCAGAATTGCCTGAACCT
Source organism: Loris lydekkerianus (assembly GCA_963574355.1). Lineage (NCBI taxonomy): Eukaryota > Metazoa > Chordata > Mammalia > Primates > Lorisidae > Loris > Loris lydekkerianus. The sequence goes on from CAUYPK010073777.1 coordinate 13,369, forward strand.
TTATAAAAATACATGGTTAGGCTCTACCTATGGAGATTCTGATCATGTGGATCTCCGTAAATCAATAAATCCTAATCAGAGCAGAACCTTGGTAGCAGAATTTTTTTTTAATCCATGTGATTACAATTTTTAGTAGGACTGAGAAACACTGAACTAGATAAAAGCAATAACGCACACCACAAAGTCCCCCTCCTAAATTATCTGGATTATGTTAATAATGAAAAGTGCTTTATTCAACTTACCAGTTATTACTTGGCTATGTTAAAACTGTGGTAAAAGCTGTAATAGGTCCTGAAGAAGTATGTCCCATCTTTGAGGAATCTCTGATATAACTGGGGAGTACATGTACTTGTCATGCTTGAAATATTAAACTGGAAAGTACAATGGATCCTCCAGAGTGAACCACCTCCCTACACTCACCTTCTCAAGTTGACCTAATTTGTGTAGACGAGACATACACCACATGTGCACATCAGTACAGTAGGCCTGGTTCCTTATATTGAACATTTCTGTATGTTGACTGCTTCCTTACGGCCCCTTGGGTGGTTGACTTACAGAGGTTCTACTGAATTGAAATCCATCCA
>CAUYPK010073780.1:0-14683 GCA_963574355.1 Loris lydekkerianus
GGTGACTGGGAAAATGCCAGGAAGGCTATGTTGAATATTGGGATGAAAATGTGTCAAATGGTTTATGAAGCTAGTATATGATGCCCCATGATCATATCAATGTACACAGCTATGATTTAATAAAAAAAAAAAAAAAAAAACAAAAAAAAAACAAAAGGTTGGACACCCCTCAAGATAAAGCAAGTAAGTGACTTTAGTTAAATAACATAAATATTTTAAACCATGACAATGTAAAAATAATAATAAAAGAAGCAAAAATAGGGGGAAGGAAGAATAACGACACTATATTCTTATCTTTCATAATAGTAGATGCTATGAAAACATGCCTTACTTTGTTACATAAAAGAGTGAACCTGTTATTTAAAGCTATGGAGGGAATTATTGGAAAGATATATAGAAACACAAGGAGCAAAGTTGGAAAGGTAACATTTAGAAAATAAGAATAAAAATATAATTACAAATCTGGAAGGAGTAGTGAAGAGGAAGGAGATAGTCTAAGAACATTTCATTTTATTTTTTATGTCTGAAGGTCCAAAGGTAGTCTCTAAAATTAATAAATAAATAATGAAGCAGTGTAAATTAAAATTATAGTGGTAGCCATCAGACGCTCTAAAAACAATTGCTCTTAGTGATTATTAGGAAGGTGGAAAATAGCCATGGGAAAAAGGGAAACTGCTTTTTATATTCTCATAGATTGGATTTTGCTTGCCATGTGCAGATATAATTTTATAAGTGAAAAACAAAATGATCTACTATTAAAAAAGCAAATTCTGCTTCTCCCAGCCTGGACCTCATTTATTTTGCAGTAATTCCTCATATGTGCACAAACATCCCAGGAGGCCAGAAGTCACATTTAATCCCTCTCTCCAGTTCCCAGGCTCTCCACTTCTCCCCAGCAGCCACAGGAGTCTCCCGTTACATCAGGGAACCACCACACTTTGTGCCTGTCTGAACCACAAATAATTTACAATGTGCTAAACGTTGCACTTTGCCATATGGCCCATTCTTTAATTCTCATTACCCCCAATTTATAAAACAAAACACAATTCACCTTTGCAAACATGTGGAATCACTGAAATGTCCATCAATTCATAAGTGAATTAAAAACATGTGGTATAGGATGGGCAAGGTGTGGGCAGTGCCTGTGGCTCAAGGAGTAGGACGCCAGCCCCATATATCAAAGGTGGCAGGTTCAAACCCAGCCCCAGCCAAAAACTGAAAAAAAAAAAATAAAAAAAATAAACAAACAAACAAAAAAAACCTCACGGGTGGATTGGCTCATACCTATAATCCCTAGCACTCTGGAAGGCTGAGGTGGGAATATTGATTATGCTCAGGAGTTTGAGATCAGTCTGAGCAAGAGCAACACTCTGTTTCTAAAAATATATGGGCATTGTGGTGGGTGCCTGTAGTCCCAACTACTCAGGAGGCTGAGGCAAGAGGATCACTTGAGCCCAAAAGTTTGAAGTATCTGTGAGCTATGATGCCACAGCACTCTACCCAGGACAGCAAAGGGAGACTCTGTCTCAAAAAAAGAAAAAAGCCTCCCCAAACTAAAAAACAAACAAAACCATCTGACCCATATTGTATACATACATACATATATACACCAGGAAGTGCTGCTCAAACAGAAAAGAAATGAAATAAAGTCTTACATATCGACTTGGATGGAACTGGAGACCATTATCCTAAGTGAAGTATTTTTAGGAATAGAAAAACTAATGCCACATGCACGCTTTAATAATTGGGAGCTAATCAATGAGCACACACGGGCACAAAGAGATGTAAAGGTCACTGGAAATCAGAAATCAGGGAGGGGCAAGGGGAAGGTTAAAAGCCTATTTATCAGGTGCAACGGACAGTATTTGGGTGGTGGGCGCACTCAAACCCCCTACTTAACCATTATAAAATGTATCCGTTTAACAAAAACATTTGTACTCCCTTGATATTTTGAAATAATTTATAAAAAGAAGGTTCAGGAAGGTCTAATGTCTTGCCGAGTCCTACAATTCAGTGGCTTAAATTGGCATGTTTCTGCTCTCTGCAGCAAAAGATTAAGAGTATTGAACCAGTATCTTCCAGCACATTAAACCTTGAAATGTGATGTCCCCCTAAATAGGAAGTCAACGCCTAAGGTTCCCATCTTGTCTCACAATCCCCTTCAGGGGAGGAGAAGCTGCAGTCTGGAGAGGGGTGTTTCCTCCCTCAGTAATTTAGGACAGGGGAGGGATCCACTCTTTTCCCTCTTATCTGGCCATGGAAGCCTCTGGAAAACCACCTCTGCAGACCATGACTGATATGACCTCAGGCAGGGCCCTAATGAGAAATGGACAGTGCCTGGACCTGCCAGCGTCACACACTTATTCTGTCTAATTCAAGTAAAAACAAAATCTGTGCGCAACAGCTGCGATTGTCTTCATTTTCAGATGAAGAAACAGTCTCATTGTGGTTAAGGAATGCACTGGAGATCCTCCTCTGCCTGCAAAGCTTCTCCCCCCCCCGCCCCCCCCAGGAAAGGTGTGGTGTGTTCCTTCCTCGTGGGAGTGCCTCTGATGCAACTGTGGCAGCTGGACTCCTAGTCATGCTCAGAACACTTCTGCCCCCCCCCCCCAGGAGAGTTTCCTGTAGGGTGTGCCCCGGAGCCACGCCTGAGTGGAGGCCCTTGGGCCGCAGGCCTGTGGGCAGGGCAGCCACTGATGCCTGGAGCCAGCCCCGCCTGTAGTATTCCGGCTTCCCCTCTGACCCGAAGCTGCTGTCGGAGAGGGCTGCACGAAAGCCACCAGGCCCCAGGCTGAGGCTCTGCACCCTGTGAGGGCAGCTGGCACCATCCCATCTATCCTTGTAGGAGCCAGACAGGAGGCTCCTGCCCAGAGAGATGATGTAACTTGCTCCCCCAAGAGCAGAAGCTGGGCTGCTTTGTGGTCCACTCTCCAGACCACCTTCCAGGGGAGCTGCCGACCCCACTCTGCCTCTGTCCCCATCAACCTCAGCTCCTAAGCCTGGAGATGTTGCCATGGGTCCTCTCACCTTCTACAGTGCCAGGTGTGGCTGCCTTTCACTCAACGGCCCCACTCCTTTCTGCCCCCTTTGGCAATCTGGGTCTGCAGGATGCACTTTCAGGCAGGAGTGTCCAGCCAGGGTCTGAGGCTGGGGGAGGTGCTGACCAATAGGCGGCCTTGCAAGTCTCTCCCCAGCAACCAGGTGACCCAGGCATCCTGGCCTCAGATGAGTGTGCTGTCTGGGGGCTGACCTGCACTGATCCACAGCCACTGGTCACCCAAATGCCAGCAAGATCCTACCTTAGTTACCTTTGTTTGGTCCAGGTGTTCACCAGCTCTTATGGAAGTGGAGGAGTAGAGAGCATCTCTTTCTGGGGGACTGGGCCTTGTGTTAGAGAGACGTGAGAGCCCTGGTCTGGCTCTGACCTGGAGCAGGGAGGCTGGGGGGAATCTGACGCCTGGAATGAGGCAGAGACGGGAGCAGGGACTAGAAGAAGAGGACCTCTGCTTGTTTGGCTGAAAGCCTACTCCATGAGGGCTATGGAAGGAGCACCAAGCCTGTGGCTACAGGGGGGCCTGAGGGATAGCTCCTTGTCCAGACAACTTCCTTAGGTTTCATTAAGGATTGTGGAGAAAAGCCTCATCTGTAGAAACTGTGCCTCTGTTCTCTGCAGGCCTCTCCAAGGTGAGGAAGCCACCGACCCCAGATGCCATAGCAGGGTCTGTGCAGCTGTCCTCCCTGGGAGCTTCCCCAGAGAATCAATTTCAGTTCTCAGTCAGGCTCCCAGGGTGCACAACAGGTTGTGAGGTGACACTTCCTGCTTCAAGTTCCTGGTTAGAACTGGGGAGAGCGGAGCACAGCTCTATCCAGCACTTCCATGCCCCGAGCTGGCACCTGGCACCTTGCCCCGTTCCTGGTGGTCTCCTCTGCCTGCCGGCCCACTTCCTGGTGCATACTCAGTGCCACCGCCCTTCTCCCCATCCTCTCCACAGTGGCCTGCTGTCCTTGAGTTATTTGATGCTGTTTGTGCTTCCTTTTTTCAACTCAAAGATAAATCCTCAGGCCCTGTCTGTGAAGGAGTTATGGTACCTAATACATGCTGAATATATAGCCTTTGGAAATGGAAAAGCAGACCCTCTTAGATTAGGAAGGATTTTGGAAGGTCTACCTTTCAGAGGTTATTTATTTATTTATTTATTTATTATTAAATCATAGCTGTGTACATTAATGCGAACATGGGGCACCATACACTGGTTTTATAAACAGTTTGACACATTTTCATCACACTGGTTAACAAGGTTTTGACGCCTTTCCACTGTGGTCTTGCCAGCCTGTCCTGCAGTAATTTCTTTCTTTTTTCTTTTTGAGACAGAGTCCACTGTGTTGTCCATGTAGAATGCCGTGGTGTCACAGATCACAGCAACCTCAAACTTTTTGGGCTTAAGCGATTCTCTTGCCTCAGCCCCTCCCAAGTAGCTGGGACTACAGGCACCCGCCACAATGCCACAATGCCACAATGCCCAGCTGTTTTTTGGCTTTTGTTGTCATTGTTTTGTTGTCATTGTTGTCTGGCAGGCCCAGGCTAGATTTGAACCCTTCAGCCCTAGCTGCTGAGCTACAGGCGCAAAGCCAAGGAATTTCTTTCTACAGTATGTCCTTGGTCTCAGAGATTTATAGAATGAACCCACAGACAGATCAGTGGTAAGACAGGATTTATTAGATAGAAAGGAATACAGAAGGAATAAAAAGCACCAGAGCTTCTGGCAGGGAAGGAGATCCAAGTGGGAAGTCTCACATGGAGTTTTTCTAGAGAGATATACAGTCTGGAGAATTACCCTTGGCCAGGACTTGGTAGATGGAAGATACCTGTTCAATGTTGATGAGGTATGAACAAATGAATGCAGTCCCTCCAGTTCTAGACAAAACAGCTGGGAGTGCACTTCAGAAGAGGCCTGGGTTACAGGAAATTGTGTAGGCCTAGGAAACTTACATGAAATTGCTCAGGTCTAGGAAACAGGGTCAAGGTCCAGCAGGAATGGGGGAACCCTATATCACTGTTACTGCCATCCTGGTCCAAGACTCAGTCTGGCATGCCACACAAATACAGCACACGCCCTGCTGCTCCCTCTGCCTCTCACTAGGCAGCTGCTGCAGATGTTGAAATGCTGTTGCCATCAGGAGCAGCCCGTTTTTCTCACGGTATAGCCCGTATATGTCTCAAACAAACTGGTATTTCACTTTGGTCTCCCCTGCTGTTCTAGCCCTGCTAGCAGCCTCTGGGGCCACACTCCTTGCTAGCCAGCTGTGCCCACTCCTGCCGGAACAGCACCCAGCCCCTGCTCTCCATGCTCTGTCCTCAGCTTGGAGCCCAGGGTATCTGGGACTGTCCTGTTGGGTGGGCATTTCCCTACAGCCAGACCCACTATGCCCTGGTGACTCCTTCATCGATGGATCCTATTTTTTTCTTTAGCACTTGTATGATTTTGTTTTTTTACCTAGTATGGATCCATTTGGCTTTATCAAGTTGTAAGAAATGGATCTAATTTTATATTTTTGTGTGTTCTACCTGGAGATCCCAATACCCCTTAATAATAGTCCTTCTTTCCAAACTGCTACGAGAAGTCATCTTTGCGTATACTAAATTTATATGTGCAATTGAGATCATTTCTGGATTTTCTCTTCTGTTTCATTGTTCTCTGTTCATCCATGTGACACACTGTTCCCATGCTACATGCTAGACGATTTTTTTTTTTTTTTTTTTTTTTGGCAGAGTCTCACTCTGTTAGCCTAGCCTAGAGTGCTGTGGTGTCTGCCTAGCTCACTGCACCCTCAAACTCCTGGGTTCAAGGGATCATCCTGCCTCAGCTTCCCTGAGTAGCTGGGACTACAGGTACTCACCACATTGATTTTTCTATTTTTAGTAGAGACAGGGTCTTGCTCTTGTTTAGGCAGGTCTTGAACTCCTGATCTCAAGCAATCCTCCTGCCTCAGCCTCTCAGAGTGCTAGGATTACATGCATGAGTCACTGAGCCTGTCCCAACATTTTCCCATTTTTGTTTCACTTATACCTTCACCTCTTACCCACTTAATTATTTTTATAGTTTTCCAATGCACATTTTTATGTGTTTTGATATGTACATGTGTCTTAACTGCATGGTTTTGACAAATTGCTCCACCTATGTAACCCACATCCCTGTGAAGATACTAAATATTTTCATCACCTCTGAAAGATTCTTTATGCTTTTATCCAGTCAATACCCTTTTCCATGGGCAAATACTATTCTGATTTTTTTTTGTCATAAGTTAATTTTGGCTGTTAGAGAATTTCCTATAAATGGAATCACAGTATGTACTTTTCTGTGTACAACTTTTTTCACTCAAGCCTGTTTATGAGATTCTTTTGAGTTGAAGAGCATATCCATAATTGGATCCTTTTTAAAATTATAATTCCATTATATAAATATACGATGATTTGCTTGTCCATTACCCATTGATGAACATTTGAGTTGTTTCTGGTTTTTAGCTATTATGAAAGCTAACCCCATTGTGTGTGCATAATCTTTGTGTTTACATTTCTCTTGGCTGAGTGCTTGGGAGTGAAATTGTTGGGTCACATGATAAGTATATTTCACCTTTGTGAGAAACTGCTGAATTGTTCATGAACGTGATTGTAACATTTTATGTTCCTACCAGCAGTAGGAGCATTCTAGTTGCTCCAGTTGCAACATTTAATGTTGACAAGTCTTTAAAATTTTAGCCATGTTAATCAGGTGTGCTGACATATCTCAGAGTGGTTTTAATTTGCACTACCCTGATGATGAATAATGCTGAGCACATCTTCATGTACTTTATGTCCATTTGTTTGTGTGTGTATATAAATATATATATTTTTCATGAAGTGTCTTTTCAAGTCTTTTGCCTGTTTTTAATTAAGTTGTTTACCTTTTAGTTATTGATTTGTTGGGGTTCTTTATGCATTCTGGTTACCTCCTTGGTCAGATATATGGTTTGTGAATATATTCTACAGTCTAAGAATTGCCTTTTAATTTCCTAAGAGTGTCTTCTGATTAGAAAAAGTTTTAAATTTAGATGAAGTCTAATTTACCAGTCTTTCCTTTCATGGTTATTGCTTTTGGAATCATGTCCAAAAAATCCTTGCTTACTCTCAGGTTGTTACTGGAATTTCTTCTTCAGTAGGTCCTTGGTCTTAAGGATTCAAAGAATGACTCCATGGACCACAGATCAGTGGTAAGTTAGGATATTCTTTTCTATAAAGTCAATCCTGTCTTACCACTGATCAGTGGTCCGTGGATTCATTCTTTGAATCCCCGAGATTAAGGACCTACTGAAGAAGAAATTCCAGTAACAATTCCAGCACTAAAGCTCTTGGCAGAGGAAAAGACTTAAGTCAGAAAATTTCCTCTTTGCCTGGGTTCTTCCTCTAGGGGTGTATATAGATGTATGAGTCCTTTGTAGTTATATTTGGCCAGGACTTGGTAACAAATGAATGGATATAGTGCCTTCTGCTGGGTAAGATGAATGATTAAATCAGTGAATGGATACAGTCCATTCATGAAATTGTCCAGGCCCAGGAAATGAGGGGTCTGCCTAAATGGGGGAACCTTGTATCACCCTTGGGACTGTGAAATGCTCACAGGGGAGTAGTGCAGCCAGAGGAGGGCTCTCTAGGTCCAAGGGTGGTTCTGGTGTTGGCACCAGCAGCAACGCAGGCTGTGCTATGGTCTCCCTTAACTAACTAGAGACTTGCAGGCTTCTGCTGCACTCACCCTCTCTGCTGCCCTTGGTTCTCCAGCTCTAACCTCTTTTCATCTGCTGCACTAACACCCCCAGGGGTGGAGATGCAGAAGGCAGGGCAGGTCCTCCTGGGTGGCTGGAACTGACCAAGTTGGGGTGCACCTGCCCTGTATCAAGGGAGCATTTTACCCTAATGTCCTTCTTCACAGAAATAGAAAAAATACTGAACTTTATATGGATCTACAAAAGATTCCAAATCTTGAGCTAAATGAACAAAGCTAGAGGCATTATTACCTGATTTCAGAATACATTACAAAGCCATAGTAATTAAAACAGCATGGTATTGGCATAAACCCAGACACATGGACCAATGGAATAGGATAGAGCACAGAAAAAAACTCCGTATATTTGTGGTCAATTGTTTTTCAAGAGAGGTGCCCTGAGATATTTTCATTATGAGTATCCATGTTATTCCCAGCACCACCTTTTGAAAAGACTTTTGATTCTCATGAATCTCTTCAAAACATGCCTCCACCTTCTTTATTGCCACTCCCCACTTTTCCTTTAAAACCTGCTGCTGACCCATATCCTGCCTCTGGTCCTCTGAGATCTCTCCCAAAGTTGAGACTCTTTAGGTAGGATCTCATTCCGGACAATGCCACGTCAATGGTGTGAAGGCATAAAAACACCCAGAGTTAGACTGAAGTTTCAGCCTCTATTCCTGCTTCCCCCAAATAAAACCATTTTGGCATGACAGGTGTCCCACTATGCATGGAAGCTGAGATTCTTATGGTTTGTGTGGTGTTCATGAATTCCCAAAAGACAGACTGGATCTTCCCATCCCAGGCATCTGCGTAGTGTCTGGCAGATGGTCGTATTGAGGAGATGGCAGCAGAACAAATGGGAGTATAGATCATGGGTGGCCTCATCCAATACCTTACTGAAGCTCACATCCCTACTGATGCTAGAATTCATTTTCTCACACACCAAAGACAGCATTTAGCCCAAGGGACTTGTTCTTAAGGAGAAGCTCCTTGAAGACAGTATTCTTATCCATCATTTGTGTCCTTAGGACCCAGCTGAGGACATGGCTCTGGGTGTGTCTGTGAGAGTTCTTTTGGATGAGGTTACCATTTGAATCAGTAGTTTGAGAAAGAAGATTGTTCTTCCTAATGTGGGTGGACCACAGCCAATCACTGAAAGACCTGAATAGAACAAAAGACTGAGCAAAAGGGAACTTCAGAGTCTGATGTTTAGGCAATATGTTGTTGTAGACTTTATTGATTATTTAATTGGTGACCATGAGGGAGGGGTTTTCTTCACATATTGCACAAATTTATTCCAAATATCTCCAGAATTTTCTCTTTCCCCCAGCCTATCCCACATTCATCCTTTAAATTTCTGCTCATTCCCTACTCCCATGTGTAGCTGTCCTAGCTACAAACTAATCCACAGTCCAAGAATCCAGCCTCTACTAGCCTATCGTCTTTAGCCAAGGCTCCCTAAGGATAAATCTTGTGCCAACAGTCTAGAAAATGAATATTTTCTCCCCTATAATGGTCCACATTACAGAGCAATGGATCTTGGGAAGAGTCCAAACTAAGATTCTTATTTGTTGCTTTATTGCTTTAAAATTAAATGAAGCCCATTCTGGTTTGGCTCCCGCATGCACCTGTTGCTCCTTTCAGGGTGAACCATGGTGCCCTGTTGAGTTGTAGCTCCCAGCATCCATCTGTTCTCTACTCATGAACAGTGGGTTAAGAGATGAAAATTCAAGCAGGTGTGTTGGCATGTCTGACTCCTGTCAGGGACTGAGCATGGTGTCACAGAATGCATGTGAGCCCCAAATCTGAAGTTGGATAGATCTCCCATTTTGATTGCTATCTACTGTAAAGTTTGCATTGGTGAAGGTTGGAGTTTCATTGCAAATGTTGTTTTCATCTTTGAACCAATCTGGGAGACTTAATTGCTAATCATAACAGATAATATTGCTATTGCCTCCCACCTATAGTTACTCATATGTGGTCACCTGTCTTTGTGAGCTGAAGACAGGAGATGGGCAGGCACAGGTGTTAAAGACTGGACATTCAAGTTCATGGTAACAGCTTCCCCTGCTCATGGGGCAATATTCCTTTTTCAGAGAGCACAGGCAGGTATCTCCTGTGAATGCATGTGTTTGGTGGTCCTGTGCAGATGAATGACTTGGAATGATTCAACCTAATTAATAGATCAGAGGAATGAGAATTTGGATTCTGAGTTTCAGAGAATTTCATTCTATTATTTAAAACTTTCCTTCAGGCTGGGCACAGTGGCTCACACCTGTAATCCTAGCACTCTGGGAGACTGAGGCAGGTGGATTGCTTAAGCTCATGAGTTCAAGACCAGCCTGAGCAAGAGTGAGACTCCATCTCTTAAAACTAGCTGGTCATTGTGGCAGGTGTCTATAGTCCCAGCTACTGGGGAGGCTGAGGCAAGAAGATCGCTTAGACTCTGTCTCGAAAAAAAAATTTTTTTCTTTGATCACTACTTTAGTGCTGCCTCACAACATCCAATGCTGGAGGACTCTCAACTTATTGTTCAAGTCATGGAGTGGGTGGCTTAAAGATAGGGGAGGAAGGAATACAAGTGAGAAGCTCTGAGCCTGCTGGGGAGAGTGCTGGTGAGATCAGGCAATGTCCTGGGATACTCTGTAAACATACCTCTAATTACATTCACCTAACTAAACACCCTCACTGTCGACATTTTAGCAGAGTCTCAGGGAGAATTGGTGGGCGCTCATGGTCTCACTCCTAGTAAACAGTGGACACAGAACTTAGACTTTTGCTATTGGACTGAACTTTCCCTTTTTTTGTTTTTGACCCCAGCCAGTGCTATTTGACCTCTGAGCGTACAGCCCCAAGGGGCCTTTCTACAGAGCTTGAGTCACTGGCCACAACTCAAGCAGCTCTATTGTAGGCTGAGGAGTGGGCCGAGTCAGGCATCTGCCGACTCTCCACTTCTGCTTTCTCCAGGAAATGAGAAGAGTCCCAGCACTAGTGATTCATAGTGAAACGTTGTTGAAGACTGACGTTGTTGGGTCAGGCCCTCTTCCCCTGAGCCCGAGGGGCTGCAGCTGGGGATGAGGGCCCATGTCATCTGATGTATACAGCCCCTGACTGCCACCCTGCCAGGTAGGTCACCTTTCTCTTGACCAAACCAGGCCAACACTGATGTGGGCCTGGGATGACTGTGGCTCTCTCTCTCCTGGAAGGCTGAGTGTGGGGACACATGTGCTTCCCAGGACTTGGTCCAGGTTTGTGGATGTGGGAAAGGAGGTGAGCTGAGGAGCAGGAAGTGTGTGAGTGCAGGCTGCCATGTGGTCAGGGCTGCTCTGGCGCCTGTATCTGCTGGGGTGTCTCTCACTGTTGGGGTTTGGCAAGCCACAACCAGGCTCTAGCGTCTACTCAGCCTCCAACAGCTGGTCAAGCCCTTTCTCACAATTCTGCCAAGGACAGTGACCCTGCCACATCTGGGCAAGGCAGACCCTGGCCCATGCCAAATAGCTGGAGGATGGAGAGAGGGAGCCACCTGTGAGACTCCCCCCTCCAAGCCACGAAAGAGAGCAAGGCAGTGGGGGCCACTTCAGACTGGCCACCAAGAAAGCTGGGTCTGTGGGTCAAGGGTAAGTAGGTGCCACCTTAGGCCTCACTTCCCTCATTTGAATTACTGCAGAAACCTTAGAAACACCATTTTCTGAATAAGCAGGACCATCTGGTTCATCTCCTCTTCTTCTGAAATTGACCCTTCTGGAACATTAAAGCAATCTTTTGTCCGAATCTATCTAAAGGGAGAAAGAGCTGACTTGATAACTAAGGGTTATACGTGTTACCCTTTCCAAGGAACACTTTGATTTTAATATCATTTTCTGGATAGTTTTCTATTTACTTATTAAAAAATGTTTACCGAGAGGCCATTCCTTGCCAGGTGCTCGTAGAGGCAGCAGGAGTCTGTGGTGCTCAGTATCATAGGCTGAAGTGGCTGGGAGAGGAGCAGGTAGAGGGTCTTGGGAGGCCGGAGGAGGTTCCATTCTTTCAAGAGGGGACCTGAAGGAAGGGAGTTCTGGGCCCTGTGCTTTCTGAGACATGTTCTTGGCAAAGGTCTGGAGGAGGAGGCCTGGTAGAGGACAGAGTGGCAGAGGGTCATGCTTGGGGACTCAGCCAGAGAATAGAGAATGGGGCATGTCAGGGAGACCCTTTCTGTCTGTCCACTCTGAGAATCTGGGCCATGTTCCTATCAGCTTGGGAAGACTCTCTAAGTTGAGTAGATAGAAAAGAAAATTTAGGAAAAGCATGTAGGGTAGAATGAATAAAAATAACGCTGGGTGCTGACATCTTAGATTTTTTATTATTTTTTTAAGATCGTCTCTGAAGTCCTCTTTGTGCCCATCCCCCCCTCTTTCTCCTCAGAGGCAGCTACTGTCTAGAGTTTTGGGTTTATTGTTCCCTTCCTTTTCTTTCTAGTTTTGCTTTGTATATTTAAATGATCGAATATGTGTGATTTAGTTTCGCATGTTCTTGAGCTTCATAAACACGAAATTAAATATTCTTCTAAGACCTGCTTACTTGGCTCAAAATTATGTTCTTGAAATTCTTTCATGTTGTTGCGTATGGCTCTGATTCTGTCCTCTTTTACTGTTTTGTGGTATTCTGTTATATAAATATACCTCAATATATTTCTCTGAGATACTGCCGATGGGCACTTGAGATAATTCTAGAGGCTTTCTTTTTTCCTATTTTAAGCAGTGCTGATAGGAGTATTCTTTCATATGTCCTGGGGTGTGTGTTTGCAAGAATCTCTCTAGGGTATATATAGTCTAGAAATAGAATTGGTGGCTCATAGGTTGTACATAACTTCAGCCATACTATATGGTACGGCATTGTTTCCCAAGGTATTTGTGAATTTTTACCCACTCATCAGCAATGCATTGAAGTGTCTGTCGTTCCACATCCTTACCAACAATTTTATATTGTCTGATATTTTATTTTTGCTAATCTGGTGGAAATGAAAAGCTGTCTAATGATGTTTTTAATTTACATTTTCCCAAATTACTATATCCTTTTATGTGTTTATTGGTCATTCTGGATCCCTTTTCCTATTGAAACCTTTGCCCATTTCTCTGTGGGGTTATCTGTCTTTTATCCTACTGACTTGTCATAATTCAATGCATATTCAGGATATTAATTTTCTTGCCATTTTATGTATGCTGCGAATATTTTTCTTTTGTTTGTGCCTTGTCTCCTTATGTTCTTTGTGATTTCTATCATTAATAGAATTTCTTAATTTAAAACAAGTTTATCTATTCATTTATGACTTTATGATATATACTTATGTGTTATCTAAAAAATTCTCTTCCATTAGACTGTTGTAAAATTACTTTTATATTATTTTTGAAAAACGTTATAAGATTGTGTTTTACATGTAAGTCTTTAGTCTGCTTGGAAATGGATTTTCTATATGGTGTGAGGTAGGGAAAAACATTTGATTTAACCACTGATCTATGACAGCTCTGCTGTGAAGTGAGTTGTGTATGCCTGTTTCTGGTTTGCTGTTCTGTCAATTTGACTATCTTTTCACTGATAGTGTATAATATTAACTATGGATTAATAATAACTTTTGGTATCTGGAAAGAGTCTTCCCATTTTTTTCTTCTTCCTTATGTTTTGACTGTTTTACTCCTTCATATACATTTTAGAATTAGCATATCAGGTTTAACAAAAAAAATTCTGTTCAGATTTGATTGGAAATATAGTTTGGGAAGAAATTTTGGAATGACTTTTCCAATTCATAAACATGATTTGTCTCACCATTTATTTAGGTATTCTCTAAAGTATTTAAATACAATTTTATATATTTTTTATAACACTAGTGGTATTTTAACTAGATTTATTTGTAAGCAGTTTAGATTTTATGTCATGCCAATTGTCATTTCAGTACATTCTCTAAACTGCTGCTGATGTATGCTTGCATTGTTTTGATAAATAATATTTTACATGTTTATGGAGCATATGTGATATTTTGATACATGCATATAATGTGTAATGATCAAGTTAGGGTACTTGAGATGTTCCTCATTGTGATGTACCATTTTTATGTGTTGTGAATCATTAAAGTCCTCTTTCCTAGTTACTTTGAAATACACAATACATCATTGTCAATTATGTCAAGTGTGGTCAAAAAATAGAACTTATTGTCTTTTATATAACCTTATGTTTGTACCCAGCAATCTACTTCTCTTTATTCTCCACTCACCCACTATCCTAGACTTTAGTATCCATTATTTTTCTCTTTACCTTTATGAGATCAACTTTTTTAGCTTCCATATATGAGTGAGAACATGCAATGTTTGTTTTTCTGTGTTTGGCTTATTTCACTTAGCATAATAACCTCCAGTTCCATCCATGTTGCTGTAAATGATACGATTTTATTTATTTTTGTGGCTGAATTGTATGTATTTATACATGTATATCCACCACATTTTCTTTATCTACTTATTGATGGACACTTAGCTTGATTATGTGTCTTTGCTTTTGTGAACAGTGCTATGATAAATATATAAAAACAGGCATCCCTTTGACAACTGATTTTTTCCTTTGGATAGTAGTAGTGAAATTGCTGGAAGCATGACTAGTTATATTTTTAGTTTTATAAGAAATCCCCATACTGTTTTCCATTAACTGTACTACCGTATGTAGTCGAGTATAAGCTGAGTTTTTTCGGCACAAAATTTGTGCCAAAAAACCTGAATTCAGCTTATACTCGGGTCATACAGGTTATTTGATTCGGTGATTGTGATTTAGCTTGATTACCTGTTAAGCTACGGTTTTCTGCACTTTATTTAAAGTTTTAAAGTTGTTGTTGCTAGTTTACAGTTTTTCTTTAGCAATAAATA
>CAUYPK010073782.1:0-22313 GCA_963574355.1 Loris lydekkerianus
AGAAGAAAAGAAATAACCAAAATTAGAGCAGAATTAAATGAAATTGAAAACAAAAGAATTATACAACAGATCAATAAATCAAAAAGTTGGTTTTTTGAAAAGGTCAATAAAACAGATAAACTTTTGGCTAACCTAACCAGGAAAAAAAAGAGTAAACTCTCTCATTTCATCAATCAGAAATGACAAAGACGAAGTAACAATAGACTCCTCAGAAATTCAAAAAATCCTTAATGAATATTACAAGAAACATTATTCTCAGAACTACGAAAATCTGAAGTAAATTGACCAATATTTGGAAGCATGTCACCTTCCAAGACTTAGCCAGAATCAAGTGGAAATATTGAACAGGCCTATATCAAGTTCTGCAATAGCATCAACCATACGAAATCTCCCTAAAAAGAAAAGCCCGGGACCAGATGGCTTCACCACAGAATTCTGCCAAACCTTTAAAGAGGAACTAGTACCTATATTACTCAACCTGTTCCAAAATATAGAAAAAGAAGGAAGACTAACCAACATATTCTATGAAGCAAACATCACCCTGATCCCCAAACCAGGAAAACACCCAACAAGAAAAAAAAATTATAGACCAATATCACTAATGAATATACATGCAAAAATATTCAACAAGATCCTAACAAACAGAATCCAGCAACACATCAAACAAATTATATATCATGACCAAGTTGGTTTTATCCCAGGGTCTCAAGGTTGGTTCAATATATGTAAATCTATAAATATAATTCAGCACATAAACAAATTAAAAAACAAACACCATATAATTCTCTCAAGTGATGCAGAAAAAGCTTTTGATAATATCCAGCATCCCTTCACGATCAGAACACTTAAGAAACTTGGTACAGAAGGGACATTTCTTAAACTGACAGAGGCCATCTACAGCAAACCCACAGCCAATATCCTATTGAATGGAGTTAAAAACCATTTCCACTCAGATCAGAAACCAGACATGGTTGCCCATTGTCTCCACTGCACTTTAACATTGTAATGGAAGCTTTAGTCATCGCAATTACGATGTGCCCTTGTAAGATGCACCGTATCTTACAATTGTGATGGCTAAAGCTTCCATTACAATTAGGAAAGAAAAGGTGATCAAGGGTATCCATATAGGGTCAGAAGAGATCATACTTTCACTCTTTGCAGATGATATTATTGTATATCTGGAAAACAAGGGATTCTACTACAAAACTCTTAGAAGTGATCAAGGAATACAGCAGCATCTCAGGTTACAAAAATCAACATTCACAAATCAGTAGCCTTTATATATACCGACAATAGTCAAGCTGAAAAAACCATCAAGGACCATTCACCGTAGTGCCAAAGAAGAAGAAGTATTTGGGAGTTTATCTAACAAACAACATGAAAGATCTCTATAAAGAGAAGTATGAAACTCTAAGAAAAGAAATAGCTTAAAATGTTAACACATGGAAAAAAATACCATGCTCATGGCTGGGAATAACAACATTGTTAACATGTCCATATTTCCCAATACAATATACAATGTTAATGCAATCCCTATTAAAGCTCCACTTTCATACTTTAAAGATACTGAAAAAATAATACTTCATTTTATTTGGAATCAGAAAAAACCTTGAATAGCCAAGACATTACTCAGAAATAAAAACAAAGCAGGAGGAATCATGCTACTGAACCTCAGACTATACTACAAATCGATAGTGATCAAAACAGCATGGTACTGGCACAAAAACAGAGAGGTAGATGTCTGGTACAGAATAGAGAACCAAGAGATGAACCCAGCTACTCATTTGATCTTTGACAAGCCAATTAAAAAAATTCAGTGGGAAAAATATTCCCTATTTAATAAATGGTGCTGGATGAACTGGCTAATGACCTGTAGAAGACTGAAACTAGACCCACACCTTTCACCATTAACTAAGATAGACTCTCACTGGATTAAAGATTTAAACTTAAGACATGAAACTATAAAAATACTAGAAGAGAGTGCAGGGAAAACCCTTGAAGAAATCAGTCTAGGTGAGTATTTTATGAGGAGGACTCCCCCTCCCCTGGACAATTGAAGCAGCTTCAAAAATACACTACTGGGACCTGATCAAATTAAAAAGCTTCTGCACAGCAAAGAACACAGTAAGTAAAGCAAGCAGACAGCTCTCCGACAAGGGTTTAATAACCAGAATCCACAGAGAACTCAAACATATAAGCAAGAAAAGAACAAGTGATACCATCGCAGGCTGGGCAAGGGACTTGAAAGAAACTTCTCTGAAGAAGACAGGTGCATGGACTACACACATATGAAAAATGCTCATCATCTTTAATCATCAGAGAAATGAAATCAAAACTACTTTGAAATATCACCTAACTTCAGTAAGATTAGCCCATATCACAAAATCCCAAAACCAGAGATGTTGGCGTGGATTTAGAGAAAAGGGAGCACTTCTACACTGCTGGTGGGAATGCAAATTAACACGTTCCCTTTGGAAAGATGTTTGGAGAACACTTAGAAATCTAAAAATAGATCTGCCATTCATCCTATAATTCCTCTACTAGGTATATACCCAGAAGACCAAAAATCACATTATAACAAAGATATTTGTACCAAAATGTTTATTGCAGCCCTATTCATAATTGCTAAGTCATGGGAAAAGCCCAAGTGCCCATGGATCCATGAATGCATTAATAAACTGTGGTATATGTACACCATGGAATATTATGCAGCCTTAAAGAAATATGGAGACTTTACCTCATTCATGTTTACATGGATGGAGCTGGAACATATTCTTCTTAGTAAAGTATGTCAAGAATGGAGGAAAAAGTATCCAATGTACTCAGCCCTTCTATAAAACTAATTTATGGCTTTCCTATAAAAGCTATAATACAGTTATAACCTAAGAATATGGGGAAAGGGAAGAGGGAGAGAAGGAGAAGATGGAGGGGAGGGAGGGAAGAGGATGGGCAGAGGGAGGGTGTTTGGTGGGATTACACCTAAGGTGCATCTTACAAGGGTACATGTGAAACTTAGTAAGTGTAAAATATAAATGTCTTAATACAATAACTAAGAAAATGCCAGGAAGACTATGTTAACCAGTGTGATGAAAATGTGTCAAATGGTCTATAAAACCAGTGTATGGGGCCCCATGATGGCATTAATGTACACAGCTATGATTTAATAATAAAAGAAAAGAAAAGAAAAAGAAAAAGTAGTCAACCATACAGAAAACACTCATGAAAAAGAAAACGTGAGAATTCCAAACAAGAAACAGAAAAATTGGTAGGAATACCTCCACTCAGACATATAATTTAACTCTCAGAGGGTGAGGTTATTTCTTTTGTTGTTGTTGTTAAACATAGATCACTGCAGGCAATCTCTGAAAATATATCAAAACTATTTCTTTCGCAGACAAATTCAACACAATGAAGTAGGAAAGAAAAACATTCTACACAAAAATACCTCCTTCAGCCTAGCATCAATGCCTGTACAATTTTCTCCTTACCTGGTAATTTTGTAATACAAAATATTCCTGATAAGATATGATACACAGGGTAAGTAGCATCTAAAACAAAAAGACTTACTGCCATATCCCAATCTGAGCTACTGGATTAAAGGAATTCAAAGTAAATCTCGTCATGCAATACTATCCTTGAAGAAAAGTGATACAGAGCAATGAGACAAAACCAGAGTCCACCTTTGTTAAAGTTGGGGTCTTCAAAGCCCTGAGACAGATTTCATCCCAAGGGCTCACTCTAGTAACTTTTTAATTTTGCATTTCAATTACCATCTAAAAATCTGTATTACGTTCTAGATCAACTAGGTGCCTAGCTTACAACCAACTCTACCATGTGAGTTCAGCAGAGCACTGACATCAAGCAGCAGCCCTAGGACCGTGGGAGTGGAGGTTAGCATGAGTTTAAGCAGAGCAGAAGCATGGAGTCATCACACAACCAGCACAATCAACCAAAAAAAGAAAAACCTATCATCCACCCCATCAAAAGAATGTTGTTTATCTGACGTTTATTGGTTTTTAGCTTTTTGTTTTGGTTTTTGAAAGCTGTTAAGTATATGAAAGTTAAGCAATGTTTAGATTGTTGCAACAAAATAGCTTAAGAAAACTATGATTTAGATAGCATCTAAGAGACATATAAGTTATTGAATTATCTATTTTTAATTACTTTTATTGATCTTGCCTTTAGCAACCTCCAGTAGTATAGAACCCCAGAACAAGAGGAGTATCATATGGACTCCACTGCCACAGCACCACTACAGGGGTCCACTCATTAGTAAGGATTCTTGAAGAGCATATAACAAGCATATTTCCTATTTTTCTTTTAGCCACTACAAAGGCAGCGGGACTTTAAACTTAAGCAAGTTAGCAAACCTTTATGACCTGGCAGCAGAGAAATGGTCTCCAATGATGTCCATTTGCTAATCCTAGCATCCTGTGAATATGTTAGGTTACATGGCAAAGAGCTTAGCTGATTAGCAACCTTAAAGACAGAAGACTATCCTGGATCATATGGGTAAGCCCAATGTAATCACAAGGATCCTTAAAAGGAAAAGGGGGAGGCAGAAAAGGTCAGAGATTTGCAATGTGAGAACAAGTCAATGTTGGACCCACTCTTGCTGGCTTTGAAGATAAAGAGCAAGCCTAATGTGGGTGGCTTCAGACACTGAAAAGGGCAAGGAAAGGAACACACAGCTCTGCTGACCCCTTGCTTTTACCCCAGTGAGACACACTTAACACTACTAACCCATAGAACATAAGATAACAAATCCGTGTTGCTTTCACAGTTATTTCAACACCACAGCCAACTAACACAATTCTTTATTATTCCATTTTCTCCATGCTACAGAACCCCTTGTCCCAATATTCTACAAGATCCAGAAGTTTAATTTTAAAATTTAATTTCACTATTTGATAAGTATTTCCTATGAGCTATTTCAAATCCCTTATAGCAGAGGTATAATTATAACAATAAATGATACAAACAGTATCAAACATCTTGATTACCCACTCAGCATGAATTTGCACTACGTGTTGAGATTATGAAAATGATCATCAACAGATTCGCCCCTCACTTGTTACCGTGAGCCAGACTTTCTGCCAGATTATATGTGTTTCCTCTTTGGGGTTATTAAAAAAAAGAAAAAAAACTGAGCAGGAGGATGACTGGTTAGGAGGCTCAAGAACAGTGAAGATTTGATGTTGTCACTGTGGAGGAAGAGGGGGCAGGAACAGCAGGGCCCCACTGAGGCTGCTACGGCAACAGGCAGGCTGAGCACTGGCATGGAGAGGTTGGATGGTCGGATTAATTCGGTAGATGGGGTAGAAGGACAAGAATGCAATTGCATTACAGTTACTGATGAAACCAAAATGAAAAAGAAAAGGGCTGATGAAATACCGCATATACTCAAGTATAAGCCGAGTTTTGTGCCGAAAATTTGTGCCGAAAAACCTGAACTCAGCTTATACTCGGGTCATACAGGTTATTTGATTCGGTGCGCTTAGCTTAACAGGTAATCAAGCTAAATCACAAAGGTTAAAATCTTTCAAAACTGGATTCCTCCTCCTCATCATCTGTATGTCCAAACAGAGCTTCAGCTGTATCTGACGTGAGGGTATCAGCATTTAACCTGCTGATTCCTCATTTATTGTAATTGTTTGGGGTATATATTTTTATTTTTGAAATTTGCCAGTGGCTGCTGCATTTTCCACCTCAGCTTATACTAGAGTCACTAAGTTTTCCCAGTTTTTAGGGTAAAATTAAGGGGGTCGGCTTATACTCGGGTCTGCTTATACGCGAGTATATATGGTACATGTTAAGACATAGTTGCTTCATACAAAATGACTCTTTTTTTGAATATTAATTTCTAAGTCTTATTATAAAAATAAGAAACTTTTTATATTCAAAAGTTATTTTAGCTCGGTGCCTGTAGCTCAAGTGGCTAAGGCTCCAGCCACATATACCAGAGCTGGTGGGTTTGAATCCAGTCAGGGCCTGCTAAACAACAATGACAAATGCAACCAAAAAATGGCTGGGCGTTGTGGCAGGCGCCTGTAGTCCCAGCTACTTGGGAGGCTGAGGCAAGAGAATCTCTTAAGCCCAGGAGTTGAAGGTTGCTGTGAGCTGTGATGCCACGGCACTCTACCCAGGGCAACAGCTTTGAGACTCTGTCTCAAAAAAAAAAAAAAAAAAATATATATATATATATATTCTGAATATTAGATTGAGATTTTTACGTCATCTCAACTCAAATTCTGGGATTTTTGCCACTGATAGTATGAGAATGACACTTTAGAGTTTCTGTATCAAAGAAATCAACAACAAACCTATAATGAAGACTCATCTCCACTCTGCTCTAAAATAAAGTCTCCATTTGTTTTCTAATAGGAGTCAATATAAAATGGTGGTTAGAGTTTGGACTCCGGAGTCAGAAAAACCTAGATGAGTCTTAGCTATGCCACTTACTAGCTGCATGACCTTAGACAAGTTAATATCTGTCTAAGCCCTGGTTCATGCATTTATAAAATAGAAATGATTAGAGAATCTAACTTTCAAGAATCTAATGCTCCAACGGTAGATAAAAACATTAAACAAGATAGTATTTGTAAAATTCTTAAAGTAGTGACTATCTACTAGCCCTCAATAATATCTGCTATTATCAATAGTATATATACTTTGAAGAGAAAAACAGGTTTTGGTGCTACAAATTAAAAAAATCAAATTACTAGAAGTTTATTTCATTTCAATTCATCTAAAACTGATTTCATGTATAATATAACTTTATAATACTATATAGTTAAAATAACAATATATATTTTTTTAATGACTTCAATTTCTTCTTTTTAAAATTTACCTTATTTTTAATCACAGCACGTACTTCTGTTGCAAAATCACGGGAACATACTTCTAAATGAAATATCTTTCCACAGTTTGCCACACAAGCCCCAAGAAGCTATTAATTAAAATAAAAATTAATATATAAATGTCAAAATATTAACTACTGAAATAAACACGTTTAAAATTTGTGTCAAATAATAACATGACTTTTACTCACAGTTAAAGCCTGCAGAGCAACATGAGGAACCTTATGATTTACCCTTTTCATTATGGCTTTAAGGCAATCTTTAGCTCTTAGAAAAAAAAAAAGCAAGAGAAAGAGGTAAGTATTTATTGAGAATTTCAGTTCAAACATTAAAAATGTAGCATAAGGTATTCTATCACCAAATAATCTTATGCTGTATTTAAAAATAAAATCCTAGAAACTTCACTTTGTTAAAGGAATAAAAAAATGATTTTACATAATCTTTTGTTCATAGATTCATAGAACTTTTTTAAAAAGCACAATAGAAATGCTACATATTCCAAAATCAAAAGACAAATCACTTTACAAAAAGTCAGTCAATACATAAGAACTATGTCATATAAAGTACCTTTTAATTTAAGACAGACTTAGTTTTCAGACAGCAAATTCTTATCTTTTTATGACAATATAAACTGATCTTATTTAAGATCAATAAATAACCAGCCTGGGCAATAGCCTTGTTAGAAAAAAACTAACAAGGCTCAGTGGCCATAGCACAGTGGTTACAGTGCAGGCCACATGTACCAGAGGCTGGTGGGTTCGAACCTGGCCCGGGCCTGCTAAACAATAATGACAACTGCAACAAAAAAATAGCCAGGCACTGTGGTGGGTGCCTGTAGTCCCAGCTACTTGGGAGGCTGAGGCAAGACAATCACTTAAGCCCAAGAGTTTGAGGTTGCTATGAGCTGCGATGCCATGACACTCTAACCGAGGGCAACATAGTGAAACTGTCTCAAAAAAAAAAAAAAGGAAAGAAAGAAAAAGGAAGGAAGGAAAGAAAAATATAGTCTTTAAAATTCAGGTGGAAACATATTTGAACTCACTATGAAAAGCTTTAATGTTAAACAATTGCTTTCATCGTTCTTCTAACTTTCTAAACTATTACCAATTCAGCTTAACTGCCACATACCAACCAAAAACACCCTAGAACTCTATTCCATTTGTTCTTTCAGAATGAGGTTAATTATATAAATCCAGCCTCCAGACTCTTTTTACTTATTTCCCAAAAGTAAATACAGCTGACTCTTAAACAACATGGGGGTTAGGGGAACCAACCCTTTGCACCGTCAAAAATTTGTGTATCCAGGGGACATTCCTCCTTTTTCTTTCTTTGCAATGCCACACTATCTCCCTGATCTCTTCTCTCTTCCCACCTCTCTCTCTCACTCCTTCCCTTCTCTTTAAAATAAATTTATATCCTTTTAAAAAAAAATTGTTTATCATTTTTTACTATCCCTGAACTTAACTACTAATAGCCTACTATTGACTTAAAAAAAAAAAAAAAAAGCCTTCCCAATAAGATAGATAGTCAATTAAGGTTGGGCATGATGGCTTGCCCCCATAATCCTAGCACTTTAGGAGGCTGAGGCAGGAAAATAGCTTGAGGCCAAAAGTTCAAGACTAACCTGGACAATAGCAAGACCTTATCTCCACAAAAAGTAAAAAAAATCAGCTGGGTGTGATAGTGTGTGCCTTTGCAGCTACTGAGAAGGCTAAGGCTGAGGATCACTTGACCACAGGAGTTTGAGATCACAGTGGGCTATGATGACACCACTGCACAAAAGGCTGGGCAGTGAGACCCAGTCTCAAAAAAAAAAAAAAAAAAAAAAGAAAGAAAGAAAGAAAAGAAAAAGAAAAAGAAAAAGAGGCTGGGCACAGTAACTCACGTCTGTAACCCTAGTACTCTGGGAGGCTGAGGCAAGAGGATCCCTTGAGCTTAGGAGACCAGCCTGGGTGAAGAATGAGACTCTGGGCTCGGTGCCTGTGGCTCAAGCAGCTTAGGCACCAGCCATATACACCTGACCTGGTAGGTTCAAGTACAGCCTGGGCCTGCCAAACAACAATGATGGCTGCAACAAAAAACAGCCGGGCGTTGTGGCGGGTGCCTATGGTCCCAGCTACTTGGGAAGCAGAGGCAGGAGACTTGCTTGAGCCCAGGAGTTGGAGGTTGCTGTGAGCTGTGATGCCACAGTACTCTACCCAGGGCGACAGCTTGAGGCTCTGTCTCAAAAAAAAAAAAAAAAAAAAGACTCTCTCTGTACTAAGAACAGAAAAACTAGCACAGTGCCCGTAGCTCAGTGGGTAGGGCACTGGCCACATACACCAAGGCTGGTGGGTTGAAACCCAACCCCAGCCAACTAAACAACAATGACAACTGCAACAAAAATACAGCCAGGTGTTGTGCTAGGGCCTGTAGTCCCAGCTACTAGGGAGGCTGAGGCAAGAGAATCACTTGAGCCCAAGGGTTTGAGGTTGCTGTGAGCTGTGACACCACAGCACTGTACCAAGGACTCTGTCTCAAAAAAAAAAAAAAAAAAAAAAACCCAGAAAAACTAGCTGGGCATTGTGGGGGACAACTATAGTCCCAGGTACTCTGGAGGCTGACATAGGAGGATCACCTGAACCCAGGATTCTGAGCTTGCTGTGAGCTAAGATAACACCACAGCACTCTAGCCAAGGTGACAGAGGTAGACTATGTCTCAAAAAAAGAAAAAAAAAAAAAAAAGAAAAGAAAAAACTCAATTAACACATATTCTATATGTTACATGCCTTATATACTGTATTCTTACAATAAAGTAAGCTAAAAGAAAATGCCAGTAAGAAAATCATAAGGAAGAAAAGGTGGAGGCTGGCTTGCTATCTCAGGGACAGCAAAAGTGGAAGAAAATCTGCATATAAAAGGATGTTGTCCAAGGGTCATTTATAGTAAAATCCTACTTCCTTCTAAAGTTACATCATGAAAAGAAGCATAGGTTATCAAGTTCCTAGACATTCACTGAGCATGACTGGGCATCTTACCCATTAGGAGTGCTTCCAACTTTGTCACATATATCCATAATAAGACTCCAATCTTCTGTAGTGTTATACTCATTTGTGGCTTTTTCTACAAGATATATCCGCATACACAAAAATTAGGACATGTCTTATATAACACTACAATACCAACAAAGACACAACAGATAAGAAGCCCTAACTTTTCTCTTGCCAAAGATAAAAGAATTTATGGGTGAACTTTAGAAGATAGAGTACTTCTACTAATTATAAATTATAGAAATACCTTCTAAAAAGTTAAATTACAATGATCAGTAATCTTATCAGATTCTGTTTTGAAAGAAAGCTTTCAAAATGTCCACCATCACGACCAGGTGATGGCAGGCCTATAATCCTAGCACTCTAGGAGACTGAAGGGGGTTCAAGACAAACCTGAGCAAAAGGAAGACCCCACCTCTACCAAAAATAGAAAAATTAGCTGGGCATGGTGATGATTGTAATGCCAACTACTTGGGAGGCTGAGGGAGGAGGATCACTTAAACCCAGGAGTTTGAGGTTGCTGTGAGCTAGGCTCAGGTCACAGCACTCTACGCTGGGCAGCAGAGTAAGACTCTTGTCTCATAAAAATAAAAAATAAATAAGATAAACAAATATGAAAAGAACCACTTTTAAAAGCATTTTATCTCTTCTGCTTTTTAATAAAATATTTCCTATAATTTCAAAACCTATATGGCAAAACATATATATATAAGAATGACAGGTTAGAAGTAAGAAAGATAAGATGGTACAAATCAGTTTCCATTTTCTACAGCAAGGAATAATCAAAAGAAGCTCAAAAATGAATAAGCTCAGCAAACAGCTATATTTCATGAGTAAAGAGAAATATATGAAATGCAGTTAACCTCAGTTAAATGCTGGAACCCACTTTTTAAATAATCATGCAAATTGCTTACCACTATTTATGGCTGGAAAGCAATTCTTCTGAAATGAGATAAAATGACAAACCAGGAATTTTAGAAAATATATTTCTGCCAACCCTAAGATTCAGGCACAAAACTGTGCAGGTAGAAACAAATCTACTAAAGTCTAGCTTTTCCCCTTATACAAAGAGGAATACTTCTACATGCAAAGTCAGACTAAAATTTTCAGAGGTTGAAAATGCTTAACTAAGTAAGGGCAAGCACAATGGCTCAAGCCTATCATCCTAGCACGCTGGGAGGCTGAGGTGGGTGGATTGTCTGGGCTCAGGAGTTCAAGGTCAGCCTGAATGAGACGTCTCTAAAATTAACAGGGCATTGTAGTGGGTACCTATAGTCCCAGCTATTCGGGAGGCTGAGGCAAGGATGGCTTGAGCCCAAGAGTTTGAGGTTGCTGTGAGCAAAGAAGCCATAGCCCTCTACCAAAGGTGACAAAGTGATAATCTGTCTCAAATAAATAAATAAAATGCTTACCTATTTCTTTTTTCTTTTTTGAGACAGATTTTTTCCACTATTATTCCTAGAGTATAAAATAGCACTTAGGGCACTTAATAGGCTCAATAAATTTGTTCACTAAATGAATGCATGATGCTAGTTGCTCCTCCACTATCAACCTGGCACAGTGTACAATGCAGGAAACCACATCAGAGGTTCTGAGTATATTAACTAAAAGGGCTTCATCTATGATGTCTGATGTGGCCCCAGTAACATCTCTGCAAAGTTCTGGACCAGCCAAAGCTTCACTGCTGAGCAAACAAACAACCAAGGGGCTGCACAAGATCAAACTTCAACAGCAACACCATGAGGCAACAAAAAGCAACAGCACTAGTGGGCTTCTTAGGTTCCAGTTCTGTTTGTTTTCTGAGGAGGAATAACTCTGTGTTGGAGTCTCAACTGGACACAGGTAAGTGGGGATGCAGTGCTTCAAAAGGGAACCAAAGGCCTTCTTGCACATACACAGAGGGGTGACTAACTTCATATACTGAGTCTGAAGAGCAAATCATACATATTATGGCCTCATGCTGATCTTTCCTATTTGCTTATGATGGGTTTTTTGCTTGTTTTTGTTGTAACAGAACCTACCATTTTTTCTTTTTATAGTACCATTTTGCATAGTGAACCATCTGAAGATTAAATATTCACCCATATTCTTTTTATATGAATATTATTACCTTTTTACATGTAAATCTTTGTTATATCTAGAAATACATCTAATGTATTTGGCCCTTCACAAAAGATGTTAGGCAAGAATAGAAAATTATTTTTATAAATGTGTTAGTCCTGGATCGGCACCTATAGTTCACTGATTAGGGCACCAGCCACATATACCAGTGCTGGTGGTGGGTTCAAATGTGACCTGGGCCTGCTAAACAACGACAACGACAACCACAACAACAACAACAAAAATAGCCGGGTATTGTGGTGGGTGCCTGTAGTCCCAGCTACTTTGGGAGGTTGAGGCAAGAGAATCGCTTAAGCCCAAGAGTTAGAAGTTGCTGTGAGCTATGACGCCACAGCACTCTACCGAGGGCGACATAATGAGACTCTGTCTCAAAAATAAATAAATAACCAAATAAAATAAATTTGTCAGTCCTAACATTTAAGACTCTGTCTTTTCCTCACTAATCTGAGAAGCCAGCATCATCACTTACCAAATTTTGTGAGTACACATGTATCTGAGTATAAATACACACACATACAAAAGTCTGATTTTAGGCCATTTAATAACCTACCTACCCTGGCTAGAACTCAATTTCTCATGATTATTTTTTTCAGTTTTGGCCATGTAATACAATTAAATATGAAGCCTATGTGATACCTTCAAAAGCCTCCCAACAATTTAAAAAATATCTAAATACTATTTACTTGATTTAATTTCCATAGAAAATTTGAAAATTCCTTATATAGTTTACTCCTTATAAATATGGGACTCCAAATTACTCTTTTTAAAAAAGTATAAAATATGAAGACTTTATAATGGCCTTCCAAAGGGACTTTATTTTTCAAATGAACTAAGTAACAGTTAAATTATGAACTCAGGCTTCCCCTAAACAGCCCGAGGTAATCTGTGAAAATGGTTCGCTATTCACTTGACCCAGAAAACCCCACAAAGTCATGCAAGTCAAAAGGCTCAAATCTTTGTGTTCACCTTAGGAACACACATGAAACTGCCCAGGCCATCAAGGGTATGCATATACGAAAAGCCATCAAGTATCTGAAGGATGTCACCTTAAGAAACAATGTGTACCATTCTGACATTTACAATTGTGGAGTTGGTAGGTGTACCCAGACCAAATAGTGGGATTGGACACAGGCTTGGTGGCCCAAAAAGAGTGCTGAATTTTTGCTGCATATGCTTAAAAATGCAGAGAGTAATGCTAAACTTAAGGGTTTAGATGTAGATTCATTGAGCATATCCAAGGGAACAAAACACCCAAGATGCGTCGCCAAACTTACGGAACTCCTGGTCACATTAACCATACATGAGCTCCCCCTGACACACTGAGATGATCCTTACTGAAAAGGAACAGATTGTTCCCAAACCAGAAGAAGAGGTAGCACAGAAGAAAAAGATATCCCAGAAGAAACTGGAGAAACAAAAACTTATGGCATGGGAATAGATAACAACATAAAATAAATGCAAATAACAGTAAAAAAAAAAAATGTACTCAGGAGTATAAACTCCTAGAAAATTTTAAATATTATAATTAAGAAACCATTCTTTTACAGCACATCACCTTGCTCAGTGTTGAGGCCATATCTCATATTATCCTGTGTCAAATGCACAGAAAGAGAGAAAGTTAAAAGAGCCCTCCTGGGGCCTAAATGCTAAATTGCCAGTTTGGTAGGTGTTAAGTCATAACATTTCACCACCAGGATTTGAATGCTGTACATGGAGAGCCTCAAATACCCAGCGAAATAGCTCAGAAAGATTCTAACAGTATCATAAAGAATGACTTCATCGGTACCTACCTATAAGAAACAAAAAGGTTCCCTCCTCCTCTATAGTCCATTATGTTCAAAATACAGCTTTTAAAAGAATCTAAGTCTATCCATAAAACTTTTAATAAAACACATTATATCAGCAATAAAAAATTTAACTATATCATGCAAGAACGATTGCAAAAAATCTTTAAAACTCCTATTATGTTTGGAAATAAAACCTCATGACTGGTCTTCTACTTCCAAGTGTGATAGACTATCTAGCACCAGACTTGATACTCTCCCCAAACAACTATAAAACAGGCCCAAAATAAAAGAGGCAACTGTTATCAGGAAATGAAGAGCAGACAGACCAGAGGGAATCTTTGATGGAAGGGAAATATGCAGTGAACCTTACAATAGTCCCAGCTTTCTGCCTGGGAACACTTCCTGTTTCTACAGAATGAGGACTAGCCAAAAAAAACCCACCTGGGAAAGACAATGTTTCTAAGTATAGGGATTGGCCATAGGCCCTTGGCACACATATACACATGTACACACAAAGACATACATACATGGTGAGTCTCTATATGGTCTAGCAGAGATCACCTACTATGGGGCCAAAAGGTGCAGAACTAGGGTTGTGCAGCACTGGGAGTTGTGCTGCCTATTATGGATCGAATGTTTGTTCTCCCCAAAATTCATATGTTGAAGTCCTAACCCCAGCATGGCTGTAGATTCCTTGGAGATGGGCCTCTAAGGAAGTAATTAAAGTTAAATGAGGTCATAAGGATGGAGCCCTGATCCAAGAGAATTAGTGCCCTTTTAAGAAGATACACCAGAGAGCTAGCACAGGCTATCTCTCTTTCTCTCTCTCTGTCTTTCTCATTCTCTGAGTGTACACATCAAGGAAAGGCTGTACAAGAACAGAGAAAGAAGAGGACAGCCCACAACCCAAAAGGAGAGCCCTCACCAGACACCAAACCTGCTGGCACTTTGATCTCAGGCCTCCTGTCCCCAGAACTGTGAGAAAATAACTTCTTGTTTTATAAGCCAGGTCAAAAAAAGCTAAGACAATCAGAAAAAAGGAAAAAAAGACAAGGATATGTATTATTACCTATATAGGCTACTGACATGAGAATGTTGTTATTAGTACAAGGACAGAGAAAGAATCAGGGCCGAGCACAGTGGCTCTTGCCTGTAATCCTAGCACTCTGGGAGGCTGAGGCTGAGGCTGAGGGATAATTTAAGCTCAGGAGTTTAAGACCAGCCTGAGCAAAAGCAAGTCCATGACTCTGAAAAATATGGAAAAAAAAATTAGCCTAGCATTGTGGTGAGTACCTGTAGTCCTGACTCTCAGGAGGCTGAGGAAGAAGGATTGCTTGAACCAAGGAGTTTGAGTTTGCTGTGAGCTAGGCTGATACCATGTACTCTACCAGGGCTACAGAGTGAGACTCTATCAAGAAAGAAGGGAAGGGGAAGGGGAAAAAAAGAGGATGGGAAGAGAAGGTATGAGGAAGGAAAAGGGAAGGAGAGGAGAGGGGAAGAGGAAGGAAGGGAAAGGAGAAGGGGGAGAAGGGAAGTCACTGGCCCCTGCACTGGGGATGGCAGGTTCAAACCTGGCCAGGGCCTGCTAAACAAACAAATAATAATAATAATAACAATGAGGTATGGGAAGAAACTGACTCTTAAGGCTATCATTTTTACACCTAAGCAAAAAATTTTTCATTTTGTCTTCAATAGGCCAAGATTAATTTTAATTTTTCACAAAGATTATTTATAAGGTTTTGCACAACTCATCATGTGCAAAAATTAAGTAAATCTTATAAGTTTAAACACATAAAATAAATTTGTGTTATTGTAATGCTATCAATATCTACTTTTAGAGTTTCTTATAAAATGTTACTGGAGAAAAAGAATGCATGACTGAAAGTTTCAGGCTAACTCCTGCTCAAGTTCTTCTAACACAATAAAAGCCAATAATACAATGTAGTACGTGTCTCTCCACAATCAAATTCCCTTGGGAAAAGTATTGTCTTAAAAGTTCATATTTCATACTGCTATGTAAGTAGAATTTTGCAGAGGTGGAATTTGAGCTTAGTTTTGTGATCACAAATGTAAGGAAGGAGGTAACAAGGTTATTGAAAAGAGCAAACATTTAGCAATGAATGGTAAATAGCACAGAGGCAGAAATTGGCAAGAAAGATAGCCTGGGTTGAGTAAGGGGGCAAAAGATACACAAACGTGGAGTTAGGGTTTACAACAGACTAGTCATGACTCAGGAGTCCATGAATAAGGAAACGACGCCTTCCCTTTTAATACTAACCACTAAATCTTGGTTGGAAACGACGCCTTCCCTTTTAATACTAACCACTAAATCTTGCTCCTGTGGCTCTGTCTCTATGTCTCTATGTTTCTTTCATTTTCTCCTTGAAATCTCTTCAGAATGGCTACCCCAACCTCAGAAGCTCTGCACCCCCTTTAAGACTTGAGCCCCTTGGTAAGGGAAAGGTGGTATATATGTAGATATTTGTATTTTTATTTTTCCCTGCTGAACAACTTCAAAGAAATCTTATGAAACATAACAAAATATTAATCCAGATTTGAAGAATTCTAATAAAACGTTTAAAGAGCTCTACTGCTACCAAATGTCACATAACTCTTCAGGGCCCATAGGTTCCAACTCCAATAAAAGACAAGAAGTTGCCAGAGTTCCTTACTTCCCAACCTTTGGCCTGCTTCCGTTCAACAAGTCACATATAATCATCAACTCACCAGTGCCTAAACCAACAGTTCTGAACCTGTGGGTCGCAACCCAGAGGAATTGTATTAAAGGGCTGCGGCATTAGGAAGGTTGAGAACCACTGGCCTGAAGACTTGGACCCCTCATAGCTTTTCTCAGGGACTAAGAAAGAATTTCTTCCTTACCTGGTGATGTCAGAAAGACTGCTCATCTTTGGGTGGAATCCTACACCTACCAGAGGAGATTAATCTATAAAAGCCCTCAATATAAAATGATCATATCATATGGATAGTAAAAGGTGGTTACTTCCAGGAGATGCCTGCAACTCAGTGGGCAGGGTGCCGGTCACATACACTAAGGCTGGCAGGTTCAAACCCAGTCCGGGTCAGCTAAAGCAACAATGACAACTGCAACAACAACAACAAAAAACGGAAAAAATTTTTAAAAAGGTTGGTTACTGCCTGCTGGTAAAAATGCTGTCAGGAAAAGGAGGAGGGAGAGGATAGTGTGAACACCCTTATAGAGAAAGCGCCTATCTAAAGGTTGTTGTCTCCTCTTCAGGGAAGATGACTTTTAAATAAAGGGAGAATATAAAACCGCTTGTGTATTCCTAGCACTATATTTATCATACTGTGTTACAATGATCTCTTTATGTGTATACATGTTCTCCATTAGGTTGAGAGTTCCTTCAGAGCAGGAACTCCCAATCTATTTACTCATTTTTGTGTCCCTAAAACTTAACCCTATGCCAGACGCAGTAGTTACTCAGTGTGTTGTTTGTTGTTTAAAAGTGAAAAAGGATATTTTACTCACACTCACACAGTAATAAAAATCTGACTGAATCAAGAAGAATATATGAAAAAGAAATTGACACCATAAAGGAACATTTCTACAGAGAGATCTCAAGCCAAATAATGACTTGTTTTGCATTAAAGATTTCAAATTTAAAAACAGCAGTGGCAACTGCAACAAAAATAGCTGGGCATTGTGGCAGGCACCTGTAGTCCCAGCTACTTGGGAAGCTGAGGTGAAAGAATTGCTTAAGCCCAAGAGTTGGAGGTTGCTGTGAGCTGTGACACTATGGCACTCTATCGAGGGCAACAAAATGAGACTCCATGGCAAAAAATAAAAATACAAAATAATAATAAAATCATTTGTCTTATACTATTTTGCACCTTTGGTTTTATTTCACTAGAGCAGTGTTTCTCAACCTTCCTAGTGCCTCAGCCCTTTCATACAGTTCTTGTTGGTCACCACCCACAGGTTGAGAACCACTGCACTAGAGCAAAATGAAAATCACCACTATAGCAATCAAAAATATATGTATCACAAAAGAAGAAACATAGTAATTAGGTGTTCCAAAAGCAAAGACTACCTAGATTTATGTTGGCAGTTAAAGTTGAATGAAATAATGAAAATATAAAAAGAAGGGTCAAGATATAATCACAGGCCAGGTATGATGGCTCACGCCTGTGGTCCTAGCACTCTGGGAAGCCATTGTGGGTGGATTGCTTGAGTTTAGGAGTTCAAGACCAACCTGAGAAACACTGAGACCCTGTCTCTACTCAAAAATAGAAAAACTAGCCAGGCCTTGTGGCTAGGCCAGTAGTCCCAGCTACTAGGGATGCTCAGGCAACAGGATCTCTTGGACCCAAGAGTTTGAGGTTGCTGTGAACTATGACACTATGGACTCTCTACCCAGGATGACAGAGTGAGACTCTTGTCTCAAAAAAAAACCCAGACACAATCACAAATATTTGCACTATATTATCTGATTCACACATATTTGATTTTCGAACATGATTTTGGGATTCACAACATACCAAAATGGGGCACTTTCTAGAATCTCCTCAAATGTTACAAAATTTTAGCTATGAAACAGGTATTTGCTACTAAGATGTGCAGTATTCTGTGTGACTATGGCAACTTTCAGCTTTTGCTTTCTAATTCTAAGTTTTAGAAATCTACCTAGGATTGTGTTAACAAAACAAACAACCAACCCCATAGTCCGAACTAGTTGGAAGGCTAAGGTAGAAAACTGCTTGAACCCAGGAGTTTTCAAGTCCAGCCTGGGCAGCAAAGCGATACCCAGTGTCTCCAAAACAAAGAGAAATAATGAAAAAAAAAAAAATAATAATGTCTTAGCTAAAAAAGAATGTTTCTTAGCTAGCTTACTGTCATTCTAATTTCCAAAGTAAGTCTTATACATCACCCTTTTCTTATTCTTTAGTCATTGATAGACCAGCACTCTTACGACTCCAACAAATAAAATATTAATTGTGCCAGAGTGTTTTCAGATTCTAGAGCTTTGCTTTTAATACTCTAAAACAGAAGAACTTGTAGCACTTGCCCAACCCTTGCAATCCGAGGATAACAGGACTAACACTTTCACAACTGTAAACAAATCCCTGACTTCATGTGTAATATATGAAGTGAAAAATTCTTCCTTGTCAAAGGGGGTAAGCCGAGGTCTCTAGTGTCGGGCTACCTGAGACAGCAGGTCACCATTACTGTGCCATCTTCGATGGGGATTAGGGCAGGAGATTGGTCAGCTCTAAAGACAGCAGAAGTTTGTATCAACTCCACAACTACTCCACTAGACCAGTCTTCAGCAAGCCCCAGGCTCTTTGCTATTATTCCTACGCTTAGCGAAGGGAACGGTCCTTTTGAGCTCTGCAACCTCGGGCAGGCAGAAGATACTCCCCAACGCGCTGAGTTAGCCCTCAGAAAAATCTCGACAACTAATCGACAACCCCACCCCTCCCCTCCGTTTGCTGGGCTTCCCAGTCCCCGGAGCAGCCACCGCCCACTTTCTAGTTGGCGAAACTGCAGTCCACGGCCCGGCACAGCACTCACCCACGTCTTGCTCGAAGGGGTTGGAGGTGAACAGAGGCATCTCGCTGGCGCTGGAGCCCAAGCAGCTACGCTCTGGCTGAGACTCGGCAGCAACTCCCCGCTGGGTGACCCGCGGCGGCAGCTTCCTAGACAGCTCCTTTTCGGTCGCCGTCCCTGCCCCTCCGCCACCGCACCTGCCCGGCTTCCGCCTGACAGGCGGCCTGAGTGTCCGCGCCCCGCCTTCAGACGCTCTATCACCCAGAGCAAGGTCCTTCTGGCAGCGGGCATCTTCCCAGCGCCTTTGTCGCCGCTGCCCTCCAGGAGAAGACAGCAGCCCCCGTTCCAAACCACCGCAGGGCTCAGGCGGCTGCTGCGGCCACCTTCTCATCGCTAGGACCCCGTTGAGCCACGGAGCCGGGGACCTTCGGGGCCGGAAGTAATCGCTCCTGGAACTAGGAGACGCTAGAGGCCCGGAAGTTGCAATGCCCGCAGTGGTGCGGCAGGAGGCGCGCACGGGCGTGATTTTGTGCCATGGACAACCGGTTCTGACCGCCTCGTTCTTCCCTTTACTTTAGTTCGTCCCCGGAGAGCTGGTCTAGTCCCTGGCTGCCCTGCACCTGTGGCTACGTTCGCGTCACAGTGCCCTGTCTCTGGAAACATAGCGGCCGACACGGAAGTGGCTTTTGAGATTCTGCAAATGACCTGGCTCTACTCTCAGACACTTTTACACCCGCCTCGGCGCCCAAACCAAACGCGGCCGGAATAACCACCTGGAAAAGCGGAGGTCAAAGAAACTCCGAACTTTGTGGTATTCCGAACTTTTCGCTTTCCATCGTGTCTTCTCCATAAAAATCACTCTTGGCCCTAGAAATACGAGGATCTAGGAGATATAGTCCCTGCCTTCAATGCTGATCGTTTCTTGGGGGCAGTGCGTAATATTCAACAGTATTGGGATATTAGTAAGAGTTACAAATTCAAATTTCTTTTCTTTTTTTCTTTTCTTTTCTTTTTTTTTTTTTTTTGAGACAGTCTCATTATGTCGCCCTGGGTAGAGTACTCTGGCGTCATAGCTCACAGCAATCTCAAACTCTTGGGCTTAAGCGATTCTCTTGCCTCAGTCCCCCAGGTAGCTGGGATTTACAGGCGTCCACCGCATCGCCAGGCTGTCTTTAGAGATGGGATGCGGCTCTTGCCCAGGCTGGTCTCGAACCCATGAGCTCAGGCAATACCCTCTCCTTTGCCTCCCACAGTGCTAGGGTTACAGGCGTGAGCCACCATACCCTGCATTTCTATAGGATCCAGCCAGGTATTTGAATGAATGTAAAAAAAGGTCTCTTCCCGCTCAAATCTTTCTTATCCCAACTTCATTTTTTAAAGTAACATGTATTACTTTCTAAAATGTAATTATGTTGACTGTCTCCTCTCATTAGAATATAAACTTTACAATGAGTTTTGCTCACTGATGAGTCGCCAGTGCCTACAACAGTGTCTAGCCAGTGAGTTCTCTCTTTTTTTTTTTTTGCAGTTTTTGTCCGAGAGCCGGGTTTGAACCCACCACCTCCGGTATGGGATCCGGCACCCTACTCCTTGAGCCAGAGGCACGCATGCCAGTGGATTCTCATTAATACATTTCTGGCTCAGCGCTTGTAGCTCAAGTGACTAAGGCTTCAGTAACATACACCAGAGCTGCAGAGTTAGAATCCAGCTGGACCTGCCAAACAACAATGACAATTACAACCGAAAAATAGCCAGGCATTCTGGCGGGCTCCCGTAGGCCCAGCTACTAGGGAGGCTGAGGCAAGAGAATCGCTTAAGCCCAAGAGTTTGAGGTTGCTGTGAGCTGCAATGACACATCATTCTACCCAGGGCGACTGCTTGAGGTTGTGTCTCAAAAAAAAAAAAAATAATAATAATACTTTTTGAATGAAGCCCGGACTTTCAAACTGAATAGCCACTAAAAATGGCAGCTGCTGGGAAACCATCCATTTGAAATGTGGGTTCTACTAGTGTTTACAATTTCCCCATGATTTTTAAATGCTAAGAAATACCTGAGTTCTTTAAACAATGGCCTCAAACTCTTAGACTTAAGTGATTCTCCTACCATAGTCTCCAGAATAATCAGGACTATAGAGATGCACCATTACATCCAGATCGTCCGGGTTTTTTTTAAATCTTCAATTCTTTTTCTGTCTTACCTAGTTTTAATTATGCATTTTCTGATTCCTTTGTATCTCCTGTCCTAGCATATAAATTATGTGTTTTGGTTTTTGTTTTAGAAACAGGACCTCATTTTATTGCCCAGGCTGGAGTACAATGGTATGATCATTGTACTTCATTGTTCTCATTGCAGCCTAGAACTCCTGGGCTCAAGCAGTCCTCCTGCCTCAGCCTCCCAAGCAGCTAAGTCTATGGGCATATGCCATCATGCCAAACTATTTTTGTTTGCGTTGGGTTTATTTTGTAGACACGGAGTCTCCTGATGTTACCCAGGCTGGTTTCAAACTCCTGGCCTCATGTAATCCTCCCACCTTGGCTTCCCAAAGTGCTGGGATTACAGGCATGAGCCATCACTCCTGGCCTGTGTTTTTTACTTTTTCTACACACTCTTGAATGTGTAATATACATTTCCAACTAATTACAAGTCCTCTTTCAAATAATACTATATTGCTTCATGAGTAGTGAAGCACTTTAGAACAGAATATTCTAGTTTCTCCCTCCATCCCTGATAATGTGGCTGTCATTCATTTCACTTACCTCTAAATTGTACTCACTAAATGCATTATTGCTATCATTATTTTGAACAAATTATCTGTTAGTTCAATTAAGAATAACAAAAAGAGGTGGAAGAGGATTAAAGATGGCGGCTGAGTAACAGCTTCCCTGTAACTGGGCCTGGCGAATCTGGGGAGACAAGACTCCAGACATCTCTGGCCGGTGGGACCTGCCTACAATCATCCCCTTGAGGACACAGAGAGCCAGCAAGGGA
>CAUYPK010073783.1:0-17345 GCA_963574355.1 Loris lydekkerianus
GCAGTCTCACTTCTGCTGTACTTACAGCTGCAGGTGGGATTAGACCAATTGAACACACACAACCACTTGCCAATTTTCCACAGTTTTTGTCCTCCTCTTGGGGTCCAGAAGTCTCTCGCTGACTCCCTGTATCCTCAAAGGGATGATTATATACAGATCCCACCAGCCAGAGATGCCTGGAATCTTATCTCCCCAGACTCACTGTGCCCAGTTGCAGGGAAGCTGTTACTCGGCCACCATCTTGCTCTCCTCAACTAGAGACAGCCTGGATTATCATTTTTAATTATGAAGTTTTTGAGATAACAAAGTTTATTTTGTTTCTTATTTTAATTTTTATGTCAATTTTATCAAATTTTTCTCTTGTTGCATATGATTTTGAGTCATAGGATAGTGTTTTCTATGCTCAAGTTTATAGGAATTCAACTGTGTCTTCTTACAGTGCTGACATACTTATTCTTACACTTAAAATCTCTTGACTTATTTGGAATTAATACTGGTATATGGAGTAAGGAATGGATCCTATTTTATCTTTTCTCATGTGACTTACTGGGTAACCTACTATCATTTATCAAAATGTCTATCATTTCTCAACTCATTTGACATCCGAAATTTGAATTAATAAAAATATCAATTATATACATTTCAATTATTAAGTGCTAATTTTGTGATTAGATCTATCACTGGATTTTCTATTTATTCCATTTGTATTTCAGTCTATTCATGTACCAATACCACATTTAAAAAGTTTTTATGCATTAAAAAATGTTTTAATATCAGGTAGGGTTTCCCCCTTTCTATTTCTCATATTTTTTTAGTTCTTAAATTAACCATATACTTATATTTTATTTAGGAAAATAAAAACCTGATGACATTTTTTTCATGTCCATTAAGTGCAAAACTTAACTGTGGGGGTGAGTCACCGACTGTGTGTATTGCAAGGGTACATGTCAAATATATTAAGAGCAGAGTATAAATGTCTAAACACAACAATATAATAAGTGAGGTGAACACTATGTTAACCTGTTTGGTGTAAACATTCCAAATTGTATTTAAAATCTGCACATTGTACCCCATAAATGCAATCATGTACACAGTTATGATCTAATAAAAAAAATTAATTGTGGGTATAGTGACAACTTCATGATTTTTACCTCTTCTTGCTAAGAATGTGGAAAGTCTTTTTATTTGTTCAAGTCTTCATTTGTGTTTTTTAGGAATATTTCATAATTTTTCTCATGTGGATTTTGCTGAAGTCTTATAACTACTGTACTACTACTAATGGTAGGCAGGCTTTTCCTTTTCCATTATTCCTTTGAAATGTATTTTGCTTATCCACATGCTCACCTTTCTTCTTTTGACCTCTATTTGTTTTGAGTGTGTCTCTTGGATGGGTTAAGTTTTGTTTTACTAGCTAATCTGAAAATCATTTATAGGTTTGTTAAGCCCATTTATATTTATTGATATATGATTGAGAGGTTTGACCTCAGTTGTCATATTGTTTTATTTTGTGTGATGTGGTGTGTGTGTGTGTGTGTGTGTGTGTGTATGTGTGTGTGTACATATATAAAGTTTCGCCATGGCTTATTTTTCTTACTTGCCTTTTTTCCCTTTTCTTCTTTTTAATTCATCTTTTAGCCTTCAAGAGGGTTTGGGTTCTTTGTCTAATGGTTACCCTTATGTACACTCACATGTAATACATTTAACGTTTTATGTTTTGCATAGCTTGTGATGCCTCTCTCCTATGCACAGTATTGAACTTGGCTATCAGTCCCTTTTTTCCAATCTCCTCTCTTTCCCAGAGCATCTAATGTAATTTCATGCTGAAATTACATGCTGCACTTACTCTCATTCTATATGCTGTCCTGTCTGTTTGCATTTTGACTGGCTGCCCTTGAAGAGGAGGGAAAGGCAAATGGCAGCATCTTTCCTCATACCTCATCCTTCTTCCTCCTCTCTCAGCACCAAGAGAAAGGCATAGGTTGGGGAATGAGACCAAATTTTGATAACTGAAAGAGAAGCATTTTAGTTATCTGCTTTGAACAACTTCTTTTCTTTTTAACAACAGGTGGATATTCTGAAGGTATTTTTTGACATTTCCTTGAGTGAGGTCAGAAATGGAGAGACAGTGACCACTATGAGAAGCACAGAGAAAAACTGAGAAGGGAGGTGGCATATTTCATCTAGGAGTCTGGACACTGGGAGTCTAGGGTCCATCTTTCAGCACAGACCTTCTGCCCAAGCTTCATACGAAAGCTGCAGTGCTGTGTTCTAGGGGCCCTAAGGGTGTGGCTAATGAGCACATTGCTGGGAAGCTGTAGGGACTAGAAGACCAGAGGGCATGTCTCTAAATACTCTGAACTGCCTGTGTCATCAACCCTATTATGCAATCATGAGGAGGTGGAGGGGCTTCTTTAAGCTTGATTCAAGTTGAATTTCCCATTACCAATATAGTCATCTGAAGAGACAAAATATATTGCCCTTTTTCTTCTTCTTCTTCTTTTTATTACATGCAGTGTTGTGGAGTAAAATTCTTAACCTCTGCCCATGGAATAAACTCATCATACATATACAAGACAGTGTAATAGAACTTAAGATAACAAAATAGCAAGCTAGTGGAGGATGAGGGTGTCAAGAGTCATCCCTTGAGTGTTAGAGTATAGCCAGAGGTGCTTTTTGTTGAGTGTCTACAACCTTGGGTAGAGAGAGATCTACTGAACACTTTGCTGATTGATTATGTCTTTTCTAAGTAGGTCTTGGTAAGAACAGAATTCCAAGCTCAAATGATTCTCCTCTTTTAAAGCCTTGATTCTGGCTTTGTGTGAGTGTTTCTTTGACTCCATTCACCCCAGACTTTTGCTATACTCATCCCTCACAGAATCAGAATATGGGTGCTTGGTTGTTCTGAACTACAGAGAGGGCCTTAGGGAGATTTACGCAATTCTGACTTTCAAAGCTCTCTAAGGTATATATTCTGGAAGAGTTTTAAAATTCAAATAAAATTGAGCATCATTAATGAAAATTTATATGACTCATAGGTAGGAGAAGGACTCTGCATATCATTGGAAAGATTGAGATTTCTTTAAAGTTGGTTATAGGTTGCATTTTCTATCAATATTTTTTCTTTCTTTCTCTTTTTTTTTATTCTTTTCTTTTTAAGACAGAGTCTCACTTTGTTGCCCTCAGTATAGTGCTGTGGTGTCACAGCTCACAGTAACCTCTTGGGCTCAAGTGATTCTCTTGCCTCAGCCTCCCAAGTAGCTGGGACTATAGCCACCTACCATAGCACCCAGCTGGTTTTAGAGATGAGGTCTTGCTCTGGCTCAGGCTACTTTTGAACTTGTGATCTCAGGCAATCCACCCACCTTGGCCTTCCAGAGTGCTAGGATTACAGGTGTGAGCCACTACGCTCGGCCCTTGATTTTTATTTTTTAGGGCTTTTATGTTTTGAGATGAGGTAAAACCAGTGGAGTTTTTACTTATTTCTAATTTTTGGTTCTTTTAATGAATGACTTTCTTAGCAGTCTCCCCCCTCTTCTTTTTCATTTCCTATTATGTGACAAAGAAATGAGAGAGAGAAGATGGCTATACAGGAGGAAATAAGCTCATCATTTGGAGTGGCTGTTCCCTCCTCCACCCCCATTGGCTCTGTAGGGAATTCTGAGCATTAGTTTCAAAAAAGCCATTCCTCATGCCAAAGCCTCTCTGAGATGTAGCTAGTTGGGATCCTCTTTGTGAAGGCTGGCACTGGTAATCGGGCATGTTGATTTCCAAAATGGAGGAAGGGTGAGATAATGGTCAAAAAATCACAACCTCAGTCTATGTAATTCTCAATCCTTTCTCTCCTGCTGCTGTTAAATATGATGTTGATTTTACCCTTTTCAGTGATTTCCCCTCCTGTGTCATTACAGACTAGCTTTCTGTGCTTTGGTGCTATAAAATTAGAGAAAATTGGGATCAAAATAAGGGCAAGAGAGAATTTTATAGGTCTCAGTGACAAATATTTTGAGGATTTTGACAAGTGATCGTTGGAAGAAGTATGTGAATAAAGTGGAGGGAGAAGAAAAAGGAAAGTTTAAAATAAAGTGTTCCTCAGCTCAGTACTGTTCCACTCATGAAATTTGAAAAAGCAAGTAAAGTTACTTGAGTTATTTTCATATCATTATTACTTTTGGTCTCTGAATTGTAGTTCTTTGATTACAATAATGTTCCAAGAGTATCCCTCATGTGTGGTGGCTTTAAAAGGCTTACACTTGTGTTTTTTGCTGTTATAACTAGATTTCTGCTTTATTGTAGAACATTTCCCTAAGCCCAGCATGCAGAATAAGTTACATCTTACACGTCAACTTTGACGGAGAGGTGCAGCTTCTGTATTTTGGTTTTGAGAAGGAATAAGAAACCCTATATGGGTTTTGGTGGGAAAGAACATCCTAAATGATGAATAATGTCTACTGTGGGTGTAAAACTGTGGGGAGCTCTACATAGCATATATTGTGCCACAGCCGTGGGAAAACGTTCTGTTTGCCTTTTCTTGTGACATACAGCAAATACGACAGAGCAGACAACTGAAATATACAAACAGGCAGGCTCCTGCTGTTGACAACTGCTCTTTATTGTCAAAGCTAAGTGGAAGAATAAAACCAAGTTTTAATGAAGCAGAAAAGAGCGAGTTAATTAACACAGCAAAGGTTTTAATTCAAGGAATCTAACCTCAGACTGAGCTTGTGGAAGCTGCAGAATTGGCCTGGATTTCAGCACTTGGTTAGACCTGAAGTTTTGTTGGAGTTCTGAGCACAACATAGACTAATGGCTTTCAAAAAGTCAAGTGCTTAGCCTTGTGTATTACTGACATTAACTACGCCTGCAGCCTAGTATATGTAAAGCAGTAGTTCTTAACCCCTTTTATCTTAAATCATCCCAACATTTTATTAAAGTGTTGACTTTGTTAAAAACAACT
This sequence comes from Loris lydekkerianus, assembly GCA_963574355.1. Taxonomy (NCBI): domain Eukaryota; kingdom Metazoa; phylum Chordata; class Mammalia; order Primates; family Lorisidae; genus Loris; species Loris lydekkerianus. The sequence goes on from CAUYPK010073783.1 coordinate 4,955, forward strand.
TTTCTGAGAAGAAAAGTTCTTTAGTTATAGAAATTTGATTTGTTAATAATAGCGCTGCTTTGACGTGCTCTCTTTGGATGTAGTCATGTGATACCATAAATTTCCCTCTGAGGACTGCTTTCGCAGGATCCTATAGGTTTTGGTAACAACTTCATTGTTATTATATTCAAGAAATTTAATAATCTCCTCATTTATTTCTTCTTTGACCCAACTGTCATTCAGCATAAGGTCATTTAATTTCCATGCCTTTGTGTGGGGATAAAAGTTAAGTTCTACCTTTATTGCCTTCTGGTCTGAGAAGATACAAGGTATAATTTCAATTCTTTTGATTTTATTGAGGTTTGGTTTTTATCCTAGTATGTGATCTATTTTTGAGTACATGCCATGGGCTGATGAGAAGAATGTATATTCCTTAGCTTTGGGATGGTGTGTTCTGTACTTGTCTATTAAGACATGTTTGTTCTAGGATTGTACCCAAATTGTTCCAGGGTTTTTTCTGAGGTTGGACTCAAATTAGACCTCTCATTTGATCCCACAATCTACCTGGGGAAAAAAAAATCATTCTATCATACAGACATTTGCACTAGATTGTTTATCACAGCTCAATTTGCAATTGCCGAACTGTGGAAACAACCTAAATGTTCATTAACCCAGGAATAGATTAACAAATTGTAGTATATGTATACCATGGAATGCTATTCATCTATAAGAAAAGATGAGGACTTATATGTTTTGTATTAACCTGGATAGAGTTGAAACACATTTTCCTTAGTAAAGTACCACAAGAAGGGAGAACCAAATATCCAAGGTACTCGATACTAATATGAATCTAGTAGATGATCAAATACATGTCCACATAGGAGAAAAACTCAATTCAATTCAAGCTGGGAGGAGGAGAAATGAGGGAGTGGGGAGAGGGAAGGCTGGGAGGGGATTGGTGGGCTGCACTTAATGGGCACAATGTAAAAGTATATGGCACACCTTTTGAGTGTGGGACCAAAAACAAGAGGGATTCTACCTAACAAATGCAAATATTGTAACCTAGTTGTATGTACCTTCACATTAACCTGGAATTAAGAAGAAATGATAGTTCTTATTTCAGGGATGAATCCTTTGCATACATTAGCTTGTTGAGTACCTATGAAATCTTATGAGATCTGTGCCATTATCCTCATTTCATGAACTGGTGAGGTTATGTTACCAACCCAGTACACATTTAATGTGTTCAGACCTTACTATTGTATGTTTCAGAGCTTGAGCTCTTAATTATACACCATACTGCTAGTTTATTTACTCATTTTTGTATTCATTACATTGAGGTCAGAAGATTAAGTTAATCTGGAAATGAGACAGAGAGAGAAAGAGAGAGAGAAGAGAAGAGAAGAGAAGAGTAAGAGAAGAGAAGAGAAGAGAAGAGTAAGAGAAGAGAAGAGGAAGAGAAGAGAAGAGGAAGAGAAGAGAAGAGAAGAGAAGAGAAGAGAAGAGAAGAGAAGAGAAGAGAAGAGAAGAGAAGAGAAGAGAAGGAAAGGCAGGGAAGGGAAGGGAATTCCCAAGAGAGAGACCAGCATGTGAAAATCATGAGAAGAGGGTGTCAAAGATGCCAGAGCAGAGAGGGAGCCTGCTAAGGAGATGGGCAGGAGGTAAACATGTGGGTCTTTGGTCACATTCCAGGTTTTGGTCTTTATGCTGATAATTATAGACAACCAGTGAAAGATTTTAAGCAGGAGAATGGTGTAATCAGGCTTAAATTTCAATCAGATCATCCAAGCCATGATGAGAAACAGACCACAGGGTGCTAGAACAGGAGGAAGTTCAGCTTGGAAGCTATTGCACAAGAATCTGTGTCCAAAAGCACTGTCTACTAAACTGACCCATTAACAGCAGTCTTGGAGTCTGTCTGCTCGTGTCCCTGGGATGAAGTCACCTGGCTGATGTGAACAGGATACAAACCTACAACACAGCAGAATGTACTCAACACACCTGTAGTTGCCTTTGAGTGACATATTGGTTGCAATAATCATTGTTGTTCATTTATAGTTGACATCAATTTGCTCTCTGTTTTCCCATTGAATATGTATTGTTTCCTATCCAGTAGTCTCAGTCCAGTATTCTTTAATGTCATCCTGTTACCGTGTGGTCCTATTGGTTTAAAGGTAATTCCGTACCTTTTCCAAAGTAATTGGCTTAGGAATGTTTATATGATGTATTTCCAGCCAATGAGACATGAAGGGAAGCTGGGGAGCATGGTGATGTGTATCTTTCTGTCTCATAAAAGAAATCCACAGAAAGTGACTCCAGATATGATACTCAGAGCTGCCACAGCCTATGGATATGGGAACTGAGAGGAAGGAACTTTGGATTTTACCTTAACAACACCATTAAGCTATTAATCAACAAAATCGATCATCTTCAGGGGTCACTCGGCCTCTAACCTTCCTGTTGTATGGGACAATAAAATCTTTAACTTGAACTTTGGTTTTTCCTAATTATAGATGAAAATATTGAAACCACTAAACTAGTTGTGTGGACTTAGGAAAAATGATTACTGTCTTCGAGCTACTTTCCTTATGCATAATGTGAATAGTAGTTATACTTGCTGCATGGAAATACACTTGTAAGGATTATACAATACAATGCACCTTATTGCTTAGTCTGCTGCCTAACAAAGGGTTGCTCAATAAATTGTTGCTATGGAGATGAATAATAATCCTTTCTCAAATTTTATGTCACTGAGGAAGGACTCTGATTACATATGGCTCTGCCTCTATAGGTTGAATACTGCCCCTGTAAACTGTTGGGAAGCAAATCACTATACCTTCTTTTCTTACCTAGATTTATACTGGGGGCTTTATAGGATATCCCAGACTGCCTGAATATCATTTTTTTAAATCACCTTCATATTCCATTTCAACATAATTAATTAGACTGGTTATGCAGATGATTCAGTTTGGTCATTAGGTTGTTAGAAAACACCAGCTGGAATCTTTCCTTTGTCTGTGGCCCCGTCATCTCTTGTTGAAAGATTTCACACATATGATAACCACCATGTAGAGATTGTTTTGGTAATACTTCCTCACTCACTCTGTCACAGGGAACACTGAGTCTTTTATATTTCTTGAATGTACAGATCAATAGCCTACTTCTTCCCTGAAGTTCTAATATGACTTTGGGACCAGTGTCAACACTTTACAAGTTAGGTTGACACTCTCAAAATGAATTGGACAATTCAAAGCCAAAACTTGCTTTTTAGCATCCAGTTTGAGTTTTTTTTTTTTTTTTTTTTCTGTCTCTGTCTGAACTCACTGACTGATTCCTGGAATTGCATTTTTAAAAAATATGCACACTCAGTAGCTGGAGTTAGATGCTAAGCCTATCTGAAATTGATGTATCGTGTTTGCAGGAAGAAAGGGAACATTGGAGTAGAAAATATATGGTGCTGGAAGATTCATACAATATTATTATCTTCATGTAACAGATGCATACCAAGGAACAGAGAGATGAAATAATGTTCCTAAGTCACTGGTAGGTAGCTAGTAGAGATGGAGTTGAACCTAGACCTCTTACTCTAAAGCTATGTTACTGGATAAGGAATTCAACATAGTAGGAAGCACGATATTGCATAGTGAAAAGCAGAGACTTAGTGTCAAATGCCTGTGTCCTACCAATGACTCTGCCTCTCACTGGCGGTGCAGTACCAGGCACATTACTTACTGCCTTGTGCCTCAGCGTCCTCCCCTGTATGATGGCAATAGTATTAGGTCTTACATAAAAGGGTCATTGAGAGGATTAAAAAAGTATTATGTCTATAAAGCACCTAGAACAATGCCTGGCACAATGTAAATGTTACAAGTTTGTTAAATTAAATAAATATAATGTACATATACTTTCATATTTCCACTTTGGAATCAATGTCATTGTGTATTTTTCACAAAAGACAAATACTCTCGAGTGAGTTGCTTATTCTTGACAATAAAGCCAGATTATTACAGGCTTAAATTGAATGAAGGTCTTTAAATCTATAAAGCCAATGTGTTTCCTACTATATCAGGCACAGAATGGGAGACTTTGGGGAGTTACAGAGCGAGAAAAAAGCCCACTAAAGTATTAATTCAATGGCTAACGTTCATACAATCTTCTTAGACTTTTCAGGGATTAGTCAGAAGTGACTAGGGATTTTCTTTGCATATTGAGACTTAAAAATCAAATATGATTTCAAATAGAAGTCCAAGTACAATGCATATATATCTATATTCACTAGAGATTTCTCACTTCCTTTTTTTCCTTTGTCAGTAACAAAAGTGGCTCTTTCCTTATTCATTTCAACTCCCTTATCTTTTGTCACTAGAATAAGAGGTTTTAAATATTTTAAATTGGTCACATATAAGCCATTCTCTAATGACTGCATCAGTTCTGAATTGCTGTGCTATAAATAAACACAAAAACTGGAATAAATTTCATTAGTTAGTAAACATAATACATATCACAGAACACCACATAAATTTCCTTCTGTGCTTGTCAAGCAAGAACTCAAGAAATGCTTGTCTCTGCAAACTGCACCAAGACTCATAAATGCTTCACAGAATAAGGAATTATTCAATAAACACAGATAATTAATAACTGTGTTCTCAGGGGGCTGAATGGATCTTCCATATCTTCCCAAATTTCCTTCCCAGGCTAAGGAAAAATGCCTGTCCTTATATTGTCCTTGTGGGCTCTGCCACTGGGCACCATGAATGAGAGAGACAGGCTCAGTTTGGTGGGAAAAAGAGACAAACTCAAAATTCTTCATTTTGTGTGTAGGTACAGTTGGTATATTTTCCTTGCCTGGAATAGACTCATCATTTTTCTAGGAAAAATGCCCTGAATCTGCATTTGCTGAACTCATTAGTTCTCACTATCAGTCGGTAAGGTTTGGATGGAGATGATTTGCCCCCCAGCTTGAGGAGTGGAATCTTAACTCACCATGAACAATCAGAAAATTCCATCCTCTTGGCTACCGTGATTGAACACCTTAATCCAGTTATGCCTGAAGACTCTTTCTCCAAATGTTAACATGAGGGAGTAAATAGTACATCCTTTAAAAAAAAATTAGTTTGCTATTTTTTTTTTCTTAAGCCAGTTTGAATTGGTTTCTATTAGCTGCAGCAAAATGATTTTCCTTAATAAGAAGATGATATAAAAAGTATCATGATAGTTATGGAAACTAAAGTGCTTGGCATCCAGGATGGAAAGACTATGGCATGCCATTTGAATTGAGCTCTGAAGGAGATTCAGAACTTCGTAAGTGCAGTAAGGTAGGGAAAGCCATTTCAGAGAAGTGCAGCACGTCCAAAAGAAAGGCATTTGAGGGAGGGTGAGAAATTTAGGGTGACCAGGTATAGTGTTGTGGTGGGGAGTGATACGAGAAGTGGCTGGAGAGATAGGCCAGAGCCCAGTCTTATACAGGGTATCGTACACCATGTGAGGGATGCTGGGCGGTTTGAGCCCCAGGAGAAATGATGTGATTACAGGTGCATGTCAGCTTACTGACTCTGGTGGTAGAACGGGCAAAGGATTGAGATATGGGGCCTGCAGGCAGGAAAGTTGACTTGGAAACTATGGCAATGGCTCACGAAAGCAATGGAATATTCACTAAGGCAGTAAATACATGGCATACTTGCTGTCTTTTCCCTCTCCTCTGTCTAAGGCAGACATTTCTAATTACTCAGCCTCCTTCCCAATTTTGAATTCTCAACACAATGTTCTAGACAGCCATTACCAATTATTTGTCCATGCTGCCTCTTGGGTTAAAATCTCCCTGCTCTTCCACACTATTCAATAAGTAGTTAATATAGATCTAAATGCTGTTGGGTTGACTCTTACTTAGGGTCTTGTGTTGTCTTATAGAGCCAAAACTCCTCTTTTAACTTGTAGAAGTAAACGGATGAATTGTTTGCTGAGCAGGAAAAACTATTTTGAGTGAAATCTCAGGTTCTTAGAGAGACTGAAACTTTTCTTCTTCTTTCAGTGCAAATAACAGCCTGGGCCCAGCAATGAAAACAAGGTTGATGGACTCCGTGGGGGCTGGGGTCTAGCTCGGGATACTTCTAATGGGATGTGAAGCACGTGCATTTCCTTGAGGTCACAGCTTTATATCTGACCTGTGGCCATAAGAACCACCTTTTGACAGCTCCTTGGCAGCCTCTGTGAAATGAGCTATGGGTCTCAGGACCATTCCTAGTGGCCTGAGTCCACTTCAGCAAAGCCATTCTGGAGTTACTGCTGGAGAGGGAGCACTAAACCAAAAGACAAAGGAATAAATGGAGACAGAGCTCTTTCATCCACCTGTCAAAGCTGTTTTCCCAGAGCCACCTTCAGGCCCTTTGGGTTAAAGGCTACAGTGAGAGCTTTCACTGGGGAAAGGACAGTGTTGGGTAGACGGGTGTGCATTACATTGCTGGCTCAGAAGAGATTAAAAAAGCAGGAAGCTGAATGACTTTGGAGAGAAGTGTCCTAACCCCTGGAAAGCAGAGAGGATTTATATTCCCCAGATCCATCAGACAAAGGATCTTTACTATCACATTACATGGCACTTTAATTAAAGATTAGAAATTTCTCATTTGGAGGGTCCCAGAAACCATACTGGAAGGAACGTGGTTCTTTAGTGCTAAGGTTTGAAATTTTATGAAGCACCATCTTGTTTTTACTCTTATAGCAAGGAAAACATACAATTATTTTAGGGAGTCCAGCGTTTTACAATAAAGAAAATAAGACTAAAGCAGATAAATGATTGGAGACTTCAAACTTAAAAAGCCTGGTTCCTGTGCTTTCAGAGACTTAGAGAGGAAAACTCTCTCTATAAAGGGAATAACCATCTATCAGGCAGAAAACATTCTGGCATCTCTGTGTGATCTCATTGATACTCTTCAGTCAGGAGAGGTACTTACCAATATTTCCTTCATTTTACAAAGTAACAGAGTTTAACGAGGTAACTTTCCAATAAACTATCCAATACATGTCAAAATAGGAGAAAAACTCATTTCAATTCAAGTTGGAGGGATGGTGATTCAAGAAACACTCATTTCAATTCAACAAGGGAGGGGGAAAGGGTGGGTGCTCTGACTGAGTTGGGGAGGGGTTGGCACACCTTTTGTGTGGGGGACATAACCACAAGATGAACTCTATCTAACAAAGTCAAATATTTTGACTTGATTGCTTGTACCTTCACATTAACCTGAAATAAATTTACCTAAAAATAAAAATAAATAAATAAATAAATAAAAGAAGTAACTTGCCCCGGTTATACATTTAGCAAATGATGAAGCCTAGATTTAATCACACATCTGTCTGATTTGTAAGCCAATGCTATTTATGTTACCATGATAGCTTATGTTATGGAAAATGTCTTGAGATGGAATAGAAGTCCCTAAGGATAAAATGGGATGACCTATAAGTCTCTAAAAAGAATATGGTATAGAAAATGGCTTGAGATGGAAATAAGAATTTTCTCAATCTTCAAAATAACACTAAGCATTAGATTCTATTATTACTTACCTACTTACATCTATTTACAGATGAGGAAGTTTAGTAATTCCACTTAACTTGCCCAAGGCCTATGGAGCTGAGGTTAGCATTCAGGTCTACTTGCTTCAAAACACATGCTCCTGACCTCCAAAACTGAGATGGCACATGTTAATAGAGGTATGTGGACAGAGGAATATGAGAGCATTTTAGGGAGTGCATAAACAAATATTTTTTTAAAATTAAACATTTCTTAAATTAATGTGGGTGAGTGAGATTGCTTTTTCTACTGGTGGTGATGCAGTATTTCTATTTCAAAGTGAATTTATGTAAATTAAAAAGTCATTCAATTTAAGTAGGATACGAAGCATGGAATAATAATGTGGCACACAGATATGGCAAAATAGCCAAGCTGGTTCATGAAAGACTAAGATTTGGGGGTCATTGAGTTGTGCTCTGCTGCTTTTTAGGGGTAACTCAGCCTGCCGTAAGCTGGGGAGGGGGTAGAGGCAGCTGAGAACTGGCCTGGGCTGGGGAGAGCCTGGGAGGCCTTTGAAGAAAACGTGGATCTTCCTGCTGGTTCCTTGCCTTGGTCTCCCGAATATTATTGCATCCTGTGGCAGGGGAACAAGTTTAGTCTGCTTCACTTTTAAATTCTACATGATTGGCCACAGCCAGTTTAAGTCCCTTCTCCAGGAAGCTTCCCTCTGAATCCTGACTCCCCTACTGCCTGCACCAGACAACTGGACTTTTCACAGTAATATTTGGTAATGTGCTGTTATAGTGTTTCTTCAACTGTGACCAGAGATGGCAAATATATTTCAAATCATGTACTAACTCTAGAAGATTAATAGCAGCTATGGAAGTGCTGTGTTGGAAAGGATTTTGAGGTTGCACGCGAGCTCAGCAGGAGTGGACACTGTGATCAATAGTGATGTCTGTCGCGGTGCAGGGGAGATGAGGAGAGGCCTGTGTGCCACACATGTGTCATCCCTGGTTGTTGATGCTTTAAGAAAATGATCCATGGCTTCTTTATGTACTGCACTTCCCTCAGCATGTCACATATGTATAGATTTGCTGATCCTGTTTCTCATTTCTCCTGAAGACCAAATCTGGAATTCCTGGAGACTTAGAAGCCATTTTATTAATATAACATTTCACCACAGTTTACAGGCATAGAATCTGCCATTTCTGGCTTGAAGATTGTCTCAGTCTGTTTTCTGTTGCTTAGAGCAGAATACTTGAAACTGGACAATTTGTAAAGAAAAGGAATTTATTCCTCACACTTTTGGAGGCTGAGAAGTTCAAAGTTAAGTGGCTGCCTCTGCGAGGTGATTTCTTGCTGGTAGAGACGCTATGCAGAGTCCTGCAGTGGTTCAGGGAATCACACGGTGAGGGGTCTAAGCCTGCTCGTAGGCCACTCAGGTCTCTCTATTCTTATAAAGCTACCAGTTCTCTTCCATGACAACTGCCTAATCCACTAATCCATTAATGAATGTTAAAGACTCCATCTTCCAAGTGGGGTTCAAATTTCAGTATGAGTTTTAGAGGAGACATTCAAACCATAGCAAAGACAGCATAGCTGCTTACCAAAGACCAAGTGCCCTTTTCTTTCTCCCTACACTTTAACCTAGCAAGTACTGAACAGGATTTAAGGATGTGGGAGAAGAGCCAGGAACCAGAATGGATCAGAAAAAGCAATGCCTTTAGGTCAAAATGAGCTTCCAAGATGACGTTGGGAAGAATAATTTTTCTCACATGCTAATTAAATCTTATTTAATCAGTTTTTTTCTTTGATCTCCTTGGTTTTCTTTATGATTCCATTCAATGTTGCTAAAGAGACTATGGCCAATAGACACAGGAATGGTTGACTCATTGGTTCTCTTTGATATTTTAGCAGCATGACAGTAAGATAAAGAGCAACAGCTGTCAGGATTTATTCACAGTGGGATATTGTTCCAGACAGTGTTTGCATTGGACCCAGAGGTATGAAATTGTAGCTGGGGAAAAAAATGATGTGTAAACAGAATCCTGCGTATGTATCTGGCTTAGGCCCTCCTGGACAGGACTACGAAGCAGAGAGAGCCAGTTCACACTTGCTCATTCTCCTTTGCTCTGTTCTCTGCATTGTTCTGACCTGTTTGTTACTTTCAGGGAAAGAACCCTTTTCTTGAGGAAATATAAGCTGTTTCTTATATTATTTTTCCCTTTTGTAACTCCCTAGCATCCTAGGTCATGTTCCTTCAGAGTCTTTGCTCTGGGTGCGTTGAATATATACCATTTAGAGTAGGCTGTTCTCAGGCAGCTAATGTGTTTTCTCTTCTAAATGGCACTTGCAAGAATAAAGCTTTGTTTCTGATGGCTTATATATTTTTCATGTCTTGGAATTATGTCCATGGTGTGAATCTCAGGCAGTGTGACAGGCCAGTGGAAGAAGGACTTTTGGTCTCAGGGGCTCCCATGGAGTCATACAGTGATGGGGTCCCTTCTGTCATCTGAATACTGGACAGAGCCATGGCTCTCAAGCAGCACCCTAGCAGAAATGAGGTGGCTGTCAAATGATGATCAATAATATTGGGTGAACTAATTTTTGCTTTAACTGTGGCTTCATGTGGGGTAAACCATGTCTGTTCAAATTAGAGTTAAGGGGTCATGCAATGCTTTACAGAGATGGTTAAGACTTGGATAAAATAAAAGATACACAGCATGCCGTCCAACTGGTGCCAAAAGAGACTGTGTATTTACTGAAACGTGAGAAAAATCCAGGCCTTGTTTACATATAAGAAAGGCAAAGTTAAGGCGGCAGTAATCTTTTATTTAAACATTTGTTGAAAATCACTGTACTAGAGTTTTTGGTACCTTTTTCAAAAGACTACTAGCACTCAGGAAGGTTTCATAACTTAAAGAATAAGATTGAGGTTAGCTCCTGCTATTTACTCTCACCTGCCCCCCAAATAGGGCAATGTTGAGTTGGGTGATTCTGCCTTTTCTTCAAAAAGAATAAGATTTGAAAAAGGGTTCTGGGTTCAATTGAACATACACACATCTAGGTCTGTAGATGAAATACTCTAGTTACCAATCTATAAAGAATATTTATTTTATATTTATATTGAGAGGCAATATATAATTTGGAGATATTTTTTTTTATTATTATAAATCATAGCTGTGTACATTAATATGATCATGGGGGCACCATACACTTGGTTCATAGACCATTTGACACATTTTCATCCCACTGGTTAACATAGCCTTCCTGGCATTTTCCCAGCTATTTTGCTAAGACATTTACATTCTACATTTGCCAAGTTTTACGTATACTCTTGTAAGATGCACCACAGGTGTAATCCCATCAATCCCCCTCCCTCCTACCTCCCCCCCCTTTCCCTTTTCCCCCTATTCTTAGGTTGTGACTGGGTAATAGCTTTCATGTGAATTAGTTTCATAGTAGGGATGAGTACATTGGATACTTTTTCTTCCATTCTTGAGAGACTTTACTAAGAAGAATATGTTCCAGCTCTATCCACGTAAACATGAAAGAGGTAAAGTCTTCATCTTTCTTTAAGGCTGTATAATATTCCATGGTGTACATATATCACAATTTATTAATCCATTCGTGGATAGATGGGAATTTGGGCTTTTTCCATGGCTTAGCAATTGTGAATAGGGCTGCGATAAACATTCTGGTACAAATATCTTTATAATGTTTTGATTTTTGGTCTTCTGGGTATATGCCCAGTAGAGAAATTACAGGATTGAATGGCAGGTCTATTTTTAGATCTCTAAGTGTTCTCCATATATCTTTCCAAGAGGAATGTATTAATTTGCATTCCCACCAGCACTGCAAAAGTGTTCCCTTTTCTCCACATCCACGCCAGCATCTCTGGTCTTGGAATTTTGTGATATAGGCTAGTCTCACTGGAGTTAGATGATATCTCAAGGTAGTTTTGATTTGCATTTCTCTGATGATTAAAGATGATGAGCATTTTTTCATATGTCTGAAGTCCACATGCCTGTCTTCTTCAGAGAAGTTTCTCTTCAAGTCCCTTGCCCAGCCTGTGATGAGATCCCTTGTTCTTTTCTTGCTAATGCGTTTGAGTTCTCTGTGGATTCTAGTTATTAAATTTTTGTCGGAGACACAACTTGCAAATATCTTCTCCCATTCTGAGGGCTGTCTGCTTGCTTTACTTACTATGTTCTTGGCTGTGCAGAAGCTTTTTAGTTTGATCAAGTCCCAATAGTGTATTTTTGAAACTGTTTCAATTGCCTGGGGCGTCCTCCTCATAAAATACCCAGACCGATTTCTTCAAGGGTTTTTCCTGCACTCTCTTCTAGTATTTTTATAGTTTCATGTCTTAAGTTTAAATCTTTGATCCAGTGAGAGTCTATCTTGGTTAATGGTGAAAGGTGTGGGTCCAGTTTCAGTCTTCTGCAGGTTGCCAGCCAGTTTACCCAGCACCATTTGTTAAATAGGGAATCTTTTCCCCACTGAATGTTTTTAATCGGCTTCTCAAAGATTAAATAATGGTAAGTAGGTGAATTCATTTCTTGGTTCTCTATTCTGTTCCAGACATCTACTTCTCTGTTTTTGTGCCAGTACCATGCTGTTTTGATCACTGTCAATTTGTAGTAAAGTCTGAGATCTGCTAATGTGATACCTCCTGCTTTGTTTTTATTTTTGAGTAATGTCTTGGCTATTCGAGGTTTTTTCTGATTCCATATAAAATGAAATATTGTTTTTTCAAGATCTTTCAAGTATGACAATGGAGCTTTAATGGGGATTGCATTGAAATTATATATTGCTTTGGGTAGTATGGACATTTTAACAATGTTGATTCTTCCCAGCCATGAGCATGGTATGTTTTTCCATTTGTTAACATTCTCAGCTATCTCT
>CAUYPK010073784.1:0-25017 GCA_963574355.1 Loris lydekkerianus
ACCATGGAATACTATGCAGCCTTAAAGAAAGATGGAGACTTTACCTCTTTCATGTTTACATGGATGGAGCTGGAACATATTCTTCTTAGCAAAGTATCTCAGGAATGGAAGAAAAAGTATCCAATGTACTGAGCCCTACTATGAAGCTAAATTTTATCTTTCACATGAAGGCTATAACCCAACTATATCACAAGACTATGAGGAAAGGGCCAAGGAAGGGGAAGGGAGGGGGGAGGTTAGGGTGGAGGGAGGGTAATGGGTGAGGCCACACCTATGGTGCATCTTAGAATGGGTACAGGTGAAACTTACTAAAGGCAGAATACAAATGTTTACATACATTAACTAAGAAAATGCCATGAAGGCTACGTTGAACAGTTTGATGAGAATATTTCAGATTGTATATGAAACCAGCACATTGTACTCCTTGATTGCACAAATGTACACAGCTATGATTTAACAATAAAAAAGAGTAGCCATTGTTTTAAAAACTGTGCATACTGTTGACTTCATAAACAATTATCACAAGGGTATATGTGAAACTTAGTAAATGTGGAATGTAAATGTCTTAGCACAATAACTAAGAAAATGCCAGGAGGGCTATGTTAACCAGTGTGATGAAAATGTGTCAAAGCGTCTACAAAACTAGTGTATGGTGCCCCATGATCACATTAATGTACACAGCTATGATTTAATAAAAAAAAAAATTGTCAACAGATAGTATTTCCTGAGAACCCTTTGGGAAAAATGAAGCGTTGTTAACTGAGGCATAATTTATTTCCAATAGATTGTTTTCATGTGGGAGCCTGTTTTTGCCAAATTTTCAGAGAGCTCTTAAATACATTTGCATTAACATCATCACTATTTGCTTAAAATTTTAATAAGGAAGCTGAGCTTCTCTTGAAAAGAGATGATGTCATGTTTGAAAGTAATTATTTTTTCCAATCAGACCCAGACTATTTATCTAAGTGTGTGTTTTCTCTTAGGTAGTAGGCTATACAATGAAGTGTTCATGGACCCAAAATATTCACTCTCAAGTTTTTCTGTAATATAATCTTTACCCATAAAACATGAGACAGGAGTAAGCTGAACTCAGCTTTAGAAAATACCAGAAAATTTCTAGTTAGGTAATACAGTATTCGAAATGTCCATTCTGGTCCCAGAGGTACATGATTTAACTACAAACTAATTAGGTATTTTTAAGCTGTAAATCATTGTTTGTATTTAAAGAGCCAATATTACCTGAAACAAGTAAAGTTTTGAAAGTTTTGTGATATACCAAACCCTAATGATTCTCATATAACATCCCAAAAGCTAATCACAGGTAACAAATCTATCAATATAACCAGTTCTCATTACAGTATAGTATCATCCTAACTACAATAACAAAAACCTAAGTATGGGCTTTCAAATCTCTTCTCCCACTAAACTTCTTATAATAGTTTCTAGTAGTAAAGGTATAAATATGTATAAATTATGAAATTTATAAATGTTGAGTATGAAATTCCTTTTTGATTTTCCAGCCCTAGGTCAACTCAGAAATAGCTTGTCTTGAACAGACTGCCAAGGACAAGGAAAACAGAAGAGGATTAAATTGTGGCAAAGAAACAGCAGATGAGTTCACACCTTAAAAAAGTTTAAAGTGTGATCAGGAATACAGACTGCATGCATAAGAAAATCACTGTAAATTATAAATGAAAGCATAAATAATTGTATACATTTAAAATGCATAAATTATAAAGAAAAATAAGATCAGGAAAATATTCTTGAAAAACATTCTGGGAGGGGCTACATTTTCAACCGAGTAAATGAGCTGGAAGAGAGAGAGAGTGTGCATACAGTTACAAGACTGGAGATAAGGGGAGAATATTAGAAGTAATAGTATTGGATAAATGGCTTGAAAATATTGAAGAATAAAACAGTGGGTGAGCAACAGAGCAACAGCTGAAGAAAAATTTTATTAGGGCTAGTATCCTATGGCTAGTTTGGACCATATGCATTTGTAGGTAATAAACTATTTTGACCTTGAATCACAGCCATTTAATGCAGTTCATTGTAAGTTTCCTTATTTGGGTTGTAAGGAAAAGCCTGTATCAGAAAGGCGGACTCTTGGCCTGCAACACAAAACTACTGAGGAAGAATGCCTGCCAGTTAATCACAGAAACTGGTGTCTAAATTAAACCGTTTAGGTGATTTTTGTGTAAACTAGAATTTAAGAGCCATCATTCTGACACAATCCTTGGCTAAAGAACAGTCTAAGTAGTTATCCTTGTACTTGACGCCATGGGCCTGACCATGTAGCTAACTGCCCTAGACTAGAACTCCAACCCCAAGTAGGAAACCACGAGCTGGCTGGTGGGAATGAATTGTCCTTTAATATAAGTGCTGCCCAGACATGATGGTGATTAGCAAGCCCCATCATTTTCTGTTTCTCAAACATCTGATCCAGAAATATAGGAAAATAATCAATTGGTAGTGGATATAGACACAAGCATAATGGAGGGACATAAAAGTCCTATTTCCAGAGATGTATTAAAATAAGGATCAATCGACAAGGGCCTGCTTCTGAGGAAGACTTTTTTTTTTTTTTTTTTTTTTAATAGAGACAGAGTCTCACTTTATGGCCCTTGGTTAGAGTGCTATGGCGTCACAGCTCACAGCAACCTCCAGCTCTTGGGCTTAGGTGATTCTCTTGCCTCAGCCTCCTGAGTAGCTGGGACTACAGGCGCCCACCACAATGTCCAGCCAAGCTGCAATGTTTTTGTTGCAGCTTGGCCGGGGCTGGGTTTGAACCCACCACCCTTAGCATATGGGACCGGCGCCCTACTCACTGAGCCACAGGCGCCGCCAGAAGACTTTTAATTGCGTTGCCAGTGATGCCATCCAGGTAGAGTTACATTTAGATATGGAAGGCATCTCCCTAAATCCTGGTGATATGGTGGAACTTCTTGCCGTTTCTTCATGTATCTTTAAAATAAATCTCTGACTTCTTCAAGTGACCAGAGTGAATTCTTTTCATTTGAACAAAGAGAGCTATCACATGTTAAGTATGAATTCCAGATGAGGGTTTTAGAGAAAAGTGAAATGCTTTAATTTTAGAATTAGGAAGGGAGAGAAGCCAAGACACTTGTTATTTGACTATATAATCAGCCTCGGAAAACCGAGTTTACCACACTTTCTGAAATAGAGCTAAATACGATTAACTTTTATCCCTTTCTTCCCCACTGCCAATCTAAAGCCTCTAAAAGATAACTTGTCAGTCTGCTTATTAATTTGAAATTAGTCCACACAGTCACAACTTCCCTTGAACCTGGGAGCCATATCTCCAGTAATGAGGTCATACTTTTGAGTGACATTCTTAGCCCATTGCTTTAAATGGTTAGAGTCACCATGATTAGGGTCCTAGTTTTCCTCCATAGCAAGTACATTGTTAAGCAATAAGTAATGTGCAGAGTAGTGACAATGCCATAATTTACAGGACATATTGATGATATACATGTATTAATAATTTGGGCTAAAAAAAAATGGTACTGAATGAATACAGCAGTAGATGGTATCACAAACACGCCTACATTGTATCTCTCTCTCTCTCTCTCTCTCTTTTAACCTAACAACAGATTTTTTGCTTTTTTATTTTTTATTACTATGGGAACGTAATAGTTCTATAACTTTATAGGGTTCACGTGATGTTTTGATATAGGCATACAATGTGAATTGATCAAATCAGAGTAATTTGGGATATTCATCACTGTAGACAGTAATCATTTCTCTGTCTGAGAAAAATTCCAATTCTACTCTTCAGTTATTTTAGAGTATATCCTAACTTACTATTATGTCACTTTGTTGAGCTATCAGATTTTATTCATTCTGTTTTTGTGGCTGTATGTTTGCACCCATTCATCATTCCCACTTTATCTACCCCTCTGTTCTACCCTTCCCAGCCTCTTCCACCATCATTCTACTCTGTCTCCATGAGATCAATTGTTTTTAATATTTAGCTCCCATATATGAGTGAGAACATGAGAGATTTGTCAGCCCATGGGGGTTTGTCAGGGCAGCATGTTTCCTTTTGACCCAATGTAGGTCCAGAAAGGCCTTCCAAGAACTAAGTCCTGGATTCAGGGACTTCACAAATCTACTTAGTACTTTATTTCACTGTGGCTGAGCTGGACCCAAGGTACAAAGCAAAGTCTTCTGAAATGTTTTCCTTCCATTCTACAAGTGAAAGAGGGCTCCTTGAGTTGCACAGTCAGTAATTGGAGGGTGGAGGAAAATGTGACATAGGCACTGGCTTGACCAACAGCATTGATGTCTCACTGGGCACATGCACCCCAAATCTATTGACTTTGAGCCAGCATAAGCCACAGGAATTGTCCAAGGAATGCAGGTTTTGTGGCCAGACTGACTTATGAATTTAGTCTATGTCCCAAGTTATTTTTTGTCACCTGGTGGTGGAGCTAGCTGGAACCTGGGTTTGGGGACAGAGGATTTCTCTCTGGCCCTGTTGGTCTAAATGCTTCTTCTTTGGGTACTGGAAGAATTCTGCCCTGTGCTGTGTTCCCTTGTGCCAGGTCAACCCTGGGGTTCAAAGCAAAGTTCCACAATCATTTCACTCTCCTTCCCCTGGGAACATAGCTGCTCTATCCAGGGAGTTTGGTGGCCCAATGCTGGGGATGGGGAATGGGGGTGTCTGGGGGCAGGAGGTGAAGGTAGAATGGGGTAAGGGGGTCAGAAGTGGTGGTATGGGCAATATAAGACTGTCTTTTCTGCCTTCTTCAGTGCTTCTCCCCTTAACATTATATTAAAATAAAGTAGTATGATCACTTGCCTAATTTTCGGTTCTTTGGAAGAGGCTCGCTTGTATGTATAGTTGTTGAATTTGTTGTTCATGTGAAGGAGATGATCACTGCAGGTTTCTACTTGGCCATCTTGCTCTGTCCCCCAGCCCAATTTTTCTTGAGAACAAAAATGTGGCCTTACATCAAAATTCAAAATTCCCTTACATCTTTTCCACACGTCACCCTCATTTACTTTTCATGAGTTAGCTCGGAATCCTCTGTGTATGATAGTACATTGTTTTGTGTTATTGCTCCAAGCCTCCGAATACCGTCTGTAAGAAACCTTAGTTTCTTAGATTTTTTTTTTTTTTAAATGATACCATTCTGTTGTGTGTGAGCTTCAAAAGCTTTAGGGGGATAAAAATCTGTGATCTTTTAGAAAATCTTGCAGAAGCCAGACTCTCCTGGAGAGAGCCAGGCTCCCCGTTGCCACAACCCGGAGTCTAAACCATAGCATCTCTTGGCAATTTAAACTCTCTACATGGTCCCCCTGTTTCCACATTCGTTCACCACAAACATTTTCCGTAAAGCAGCCTGAGTGAATTTTTAAAATATAAACCTGATTTTGACACGTATGCAACACACACATAAAACACACTCTACTTAAATCCATTCAGTGATTATCTACAACTTTGCAAATAAAATACAAATTTCTTTCGGTGAGCAACTCCCATGCTCACTGAGCTCCAGCTTTTGCTCAGCTCTAGAACATCACACTTGCATGTGTTATATTTGTCCTGGAATAGGACAAAACTCAGCTTCCCCCATGGCTGACTATGGCCTTAGCCCAATGTCACCTGCTAAGAGAGGCCTTCTCCAACCAACCCAGGTAAAGTGGTTGTCCCCAGCTATTTTCTTTGTCATCACTTTGTTTTCTTTCTAAGATTTAACAAATGTTGTTGTCTTTCCCAGGTCCAGCTCCCAAATTTATCCTTTTGGTTTGTACATTGATCCACTAATATCTTCCATTTATGTGGGCCTGGGTTCCAAGTTCAGTTTTATTCAATGCACGTAGTAAGAGTTACAGTAACTTTCCACATAAAACATTACTTCCGTCCCTCCCTTGTGCTCTTCAGTGGGGTGATGGTCCTAGTAGGATCTGTGTACAATTGCACAGTACGCCATAATTCTGAGGAATAAGTCAAAAATACTTAAGGGCCGAATTTAAAAATGGTGAACCAACCTAAGAAAGTTGGTATCATGCCCAGACTCTATAAATATCTCTAAATTGTTACAGATATTCAACAAAATTCTGTCCCTGGATTGTGGAATTTGGTTGTTTGGTTGTCCCTGGATTGTGGAATTTCAAGGAATTTTTGCTTTCTTCTTTATACCTGTCTTGATTTAATTATTTATTTTACAACTAGTGTGCAGTTTTATTTTAAACAGGAAATGAGAAACAAAACAATGATTTTAGTAGGAAAAAAATACACTTACTATAAAGCGAGATGGGAAATATTTAAGTGGGAGAAAATAATGAAAAATAGCACAGCAACACACACTCATTATGATTATAGTAACATGCATAAGGAGGAAAGGCCTGAAAGACGTACACAAAAGTGATAATTATGTTGAAATTGATAAGATTAATAGTTGCATTTGCCTACTCTTTTAAAACTATCAGTGATGCCTTATTATTTCTATAATTGAAAATTTCTATACTTCTCCCTCCCTCAATTTACATGTATATATTGATCCTTTGGTAGAGTTTTGTAATTTCTACAAATATTGTGGGCTGGTCATTCAGACAAAAAAGATAGGAACATTATAAAATGCTATTATGTACATGTTGTGTATATGCATATGTATATAATATACATGTGTATCTACAAATATTATTTCTATGAAATAAGTGCAGTAAAACTACAATATGTGAAGTCTGTAGAGAAGTAAAGTTAGTCTTGAATTCTACTCTAGTGTGTCTGCACATAGGTAGAGTTATATCTTGAACACCACTTTATAATCTGCAGACTGAAGGATTTCAGAATTTCAGAATGCAGACTTCAAAGTCTCAGTTCATGCTACATTGGCAGAAGCACTCTCCCTCTTACTCTGTTCCTCACTTTGAACTGTGTTAGTAACTAATCTAGTCACCTTGTAGAATGTAATGGGGGCATATGTGCCACAGATAATTCTCGGTACTTTATAAGAACTTTGATCTTGTACTCTCTTTTTCAGAGACTAAAAGAACATTTAGAAATGAATCTAGGGGAAACATTTCATGTAGAACAACCCTGACAAAAATATTCTAGGTGCCTAATCACAAATGTCTAGCTTTAATATCATAGCAATTCCATTTTTGTGCCTTGCTAAATGTTCCATACCCACCAAAGATGTAAAGAATACTGCTAGTTCTCAGTATTATTTACAACTTTGGCGGGTATGTACACTTACATGTTAGCATTGCTGTGTGATATATCAGTAATACTGAGGTTGGATCAATAATTAATACTAACTTAAGGACAGAATGAAATCATATAAACTCATTCAGTTCCATTTTATTTTAGAGCTGAAACTCAGACCTCGAGTCATTGGACTATTATAAATTGGTGAGTATGTGCTAATATTGCTTGTAACATGATTTAATGAAGCTTTAGAAATCCTATAAAGTGTAGGACAAATAGAAAAATACACATGTTGCTTTAATAAATCTTTCCAATAATCCATTCCATTTCACACAATACATAATTTTTTCCCCCTCTTTCTCCATTATTCCTACATTCTGGGCCCTGTTTCTGCTTACTTTATACAGCATCAGAGTTTTGGAGGATGCTGAATAAATAATACAGGTCAGATAAGATGGCCGTTTTTCTTGTAAGCAGAACCAGCAAGGGAGAATGTTAAAACAATGTTTACTGAGCTCCTATCCTACAGTAAGCAAGATGCTTGGCAAATGAGAATTCCAGGATAATAAACATGGTATTATCCTTATGGCCTACTAGGAAGAAACAAAAACTCTACCCATGTTCAGACACGTTAGAATAGTGTGAAGCTTCCTAAACATAGAAGTTGTTGATAAATATGGGCTGTAGGGTATCATTCAAGTGAAAAGAGTTCTAAATAGAGTCCTGTGTAATGTATAGGCTGAACAGAGAGGAAGCAATTAATTTTGCTTGAAGGACTGAGAAGAATTGGTCTTCAAAGAAAGCTACAGAGTAGAGGTGCCATTTGAGCAGGATAGGGGAAGATAGTTTAGATTATTCCTAGAAGATGCACAGCAAGATATAAAGAGAATTGACTCTAGCACATGATGGAATAAAAATGTTAACTACTTTACTAATTTGGTATATTCTTAAATTACCAAATGCTTTCCATTGTTTTGTTATCATGCTGTTTGTCCTTTCTGATCTTCCATTAAATTCTCCACTAGCATAAGTTAATGATGTCCTTTACACTATTTTTTTTTTGTTGTTTTTGTTCAATCACAATATTCTTTTTTTTTATTAAGTCATATACACATAGATCATGAATACATTTATGCATATGTGGGTTACAATGTGTTGATTTTTTTTATACATTCTGACATGATTACATCAAACCAATCAACATAGCTTTCGCCTCATTTACTTGATTGTTGCGTTAAGATATTTATGTTCTACACTTGACAGATTTGACTTGTACCCTTGCAATATGCTCCGTAGGTGTGGTCCCACCTTGTACCCTTTACACTATTTTGAATTTGGCACCTGGACGGTAGAAGTTGCTGGCCATAGATGAAAACACAGTAGAACCTCCACGGTTGACCACCTCCCTATATTGACCACCTCCGTCATTTGGCCCAATTTTCACAGACCAGACATGTACCACATGTATGTATCAGTATAGTATAGGTCTGGTTCCATATGTTGACCAGTTTATTACAGTCTCTTGGGTAAACAACTTATAGCAGTTCTATTGTACATTGAAATTGAAAAGCCAAATACTGTATAATGAAATTTTGATCATACATGATAGTGGTTCCATAACATTATCGTATCAAATCTTTACTGTACCTTTTCTATGTTTAGATACACAAATACTTATCATTGTGTTACAATTGCCTACAGTATTTGTTACAGCAACATGCTTTACAGGTTTGAATTCTAAGAGTTACACCACATAGCTTAGGTGTATAGTCAACTGTGGCATCTAGGTTTGTGTAAGTACACTCAGGGATGTTCACACAATGACAAAATCACCTAAGGATGCATTTCTTAGAACGTATCACTACTGTGAAGCAACTCATGACTGCACACTGGTGATCACTGCAGAAGTTGATTGACACCTTGATCTGCATAATGGATCTTCTGCTTTTTCGCTGGCACAGTCAAATGACTGGAGTCTGAAATGAGAAGACAGAATTGCAAGCATCCAACATACTTTGGTATAAAAAATTCTCTGAGAAAATTATATTTTCTCAGTTGGTTCTGGAGTCTAGTTCTGATCTCAGTGTCATCAGCTCATGCTATAGTAAACTCAAAATATGATTTAGCTTCTCCTAAACTCTGCATGGTGTGCAAATGTTAAAATGTATTTCTGAGGCATGTTCTTAGATCATATGGTAATGCAAAGTGTTGCTAGACTTGGAGAATTTGAGAATACTACATAAAGACAAAAACACAGGAAGAACAAATTTTGATACTGATATTAGAATTAAGCTCATGTTAAAAACTCATGAGAGTTTTTAGGAGAAATTATAGTTAGCAAGGCCATCATGTTAGTGTTTGTGTGTGTGTGTGTGTGTGTGTTTGTGTTGAATAACTATGAATTTAGTTTTAATCTAGGCTGGTGAGCTTTAATTGGTTCACGAGTATTTCATAGTTCCAATTTATAACCTGCATGACAAAAGAGAACATCTAGTTAGAATATTTATATTTGATCATTGCCAGGCAGGAGATACTGAAATTTCAAGTAAATCTTCAAGCAGTAGCAACAAAAACAGGAGAATGGTTAGAAATGTGTCACTGTGGTTGATAGAGACTTGTTTTGTTTTAATAAATCAAATGTACTGTGATTTGATTTCTTCAGGAAACTGTATTACACAGACATTGCCCTGGTGTTCTTAATAAAGCAGATAGGTTCAATTGCTCTCATTAAGTAAAATTTGAGAGTTACTTTTGAATCGTTGTGCAGTGAAGAGCCAGGAGTCTATTTTGCTTAGTGAAAGGTTCCTGGAGATGCTCAGGGCTCTGTGAAGGCTGCCATTGTTTGGGGAAGCTGGGAATGCTCAGAAGGCTGTTGATCCGGTGAGTAGCAGGAGCAACTGCTAATGGCTGAGGGAGCCCCTGAGAAAGTGGAAGGTGCAGGAGACCTTGTTGCTCAGTGATACTATCTAACCACCATCCACCCTGGTGCTCTTCTTAAATCATTCTCACCAAAGGAAAGAAAAACAATAATAACTTCTCACCAGGAGGCCAGGCTGAAATTCAGGCTTAGGAACTATGCACGTGAAGGTTCAAAGCAAGAACGGTGCATAGAGAGAAAATTGGCTTTCTGGTTCTGGGCTGGAAATACACCTGTGAAAAGAGAATTATCTCTGAAATAACTACACTTGCAAGCATTCTTTTGTTTGATTCTTTACGGCTATTTGTAGGTACATGGAACTGCCTGTTTACTAGTAGTATAACCCCCTAAACACAAACCTATTGGCCTTAGCAGATTAAGGTAATGAGATTCTCTTCCAAGGACTTTTCTCTTGATTTCACATTGCCCATGTCTCTGAGAAGACATAAAAAAGTTCTTTCAAAATTATCATATTTTTCTCAAGTTAGGCAGAGTTCTTTCCATGTACAGAATGGAAAACCATGTTGTCTCTGAAGCAGGTTAAAGATGATGAGGTTTAACATAATATCTATTTAAGAAAGATTAGGGAAGAAAGTGAATTTGTAAACAACTATCAGAATTTACTAAATTCTTATGAAATCCAAATATTTTTAAAATAGACATGTTCCCAAATAATGATCAACAGAACTTCTGTCTCTAACTGTTCTTCTCAGGATGTTAATCTGGAAAGAGGATACGCAAGAGTGCAAATGTTCACTTGTCCATGGAGAGGACCCAGAATATTTACAAAAGTTACTTTTTATGTTGTTCATTGGCATTCCTGTGGCAATCCTATGTGGATATGGGTGACAATATGGTAATATTCAACTGCTGCTTAGGCTTATTAATTGCCGTGAGTGGGGGAAAACTTTATTTTTGGTTCGTCTGATTATTGAAGCATATGTATGTGTCCTTAATCAGCAACACAACCTTTTAACACTCCAACTTCTTGCCAGAGTATTTCCTCATATTTGTTGCAGTGAGTACTGCCCACAGAATGTGTGCCCTGTCCAGTGAAATAAGTGTTTTACAACATTGTTTAAACTGGCGCTGCCATTAATAAACATATAAACCTCATGCTTCTTGAGAGAGCCTCAACATCTTAACTACTGACTATACCTACTTGGTACATGTTTCCACCAATCAAGAAATTTACTTGCTACAGGTATTTTTTATAAGCATAATATGGACATTCTTTACATTTTATGGATATTAAATCATATTTCAATTCAGAATATGTTTTTTCATAATTAGTGCTTCCTTCCTGAGATGATTCTACCTGGTTGGTGCAGGAGTGAAAAGTGAGCACAAGCAGGGATGAAGTGTGCCACCAATGGAGACTCACTCCTCCAGATCATTTTTAGACCTATTTTTAGGTCATTTCAAAAGTTTTGTTCGTTTTTATGAGTCTACTTTAAACTGTAATATCTCAGTGAATATTTATTCAATTTAATTGAAATAAGTGCCATTTGAATCAGTGCACTTTTGCCAATGTAACATAAGTTGATTAATTCTGTCGGCATAAAAATTGGGTGCTCGGGATTCAATGAAGTCAACAAAAGCCGTTTTTGCTAGGTCCTGATTGGCAAAGGTTCTACCGGTGAGAAAGTTATCGAAGTGCTTGAAAAGATGGTAGTCAGTTGGCGAGAGATCTAGGGAGTATGGTGGGTGGGGCAGAACTTCAATGCTCAATTCCTTTAATTTTTGGATGGTGATTTGTGAGACGTGCGGTCAAGCTTTGTCGTGGAGCAGAATAGGACCTCTTCTGTTGACCAGTGTTGGCTGCTGCTGACGCAATTTTTCAGCACATTTCATTGATTTGCTCACAATAGGACTCTGCTGTGATGGTTTGGCCTGGTTGCAGAAAGTTATAGTGAATCACACCAGCCGCTGACCACCATACAGTAACCATGATCTTTTTGTGGTGGGGTTTCGCCTTTGGGAAGTGCCTGGGTGGCTCATCGGTGTCCAACCACTGTCCTGAACGTTTCCTATTGTCATAGAGAATCCACTCTTCATCACACGTGATGATTTGATCCAAAAAAGAATCGTTTTGGTTGCACAAAAGCAATGAAGAACAAACCTCGAAATGTGACAATTTCTGCCGATCATTTAAATTGCGGGGCACCCACTTTTTGAGCTTTTTGACGTTTCCAATACGTTTTAAACCATCAAAAACTACATGGGAGCTGACACCCAGTTCTTCCACCATCCCATGCACCGTTTGTGATGGGTCAGTCTCCACCAGGGTCCTCAAATCCTCGTCCTGGATTACTCTAGATCGACCACTTCGGGGCTCATCTTCGAGGCTAAAATTTCTGGAACGAAATTTCGCAAACCAACGTCAAACAGTGCGTTCATTAGCACTATCATTGCTAAATGCCTGGTTAATTTTTCGGGCTGTTTCGGCAGTGCTTTGGTTCAATTTGAATTCATAGAGAAAAATTGGCCAAAAATCGCTTAATGACATCATATAGTAATAGGCTGAAAAGAATAAAAAAAATTAAAAGTAGACAAAAATGAACAGCATCAATGTATAGAGTACAAAATTCTCCATCGATCAGTATATACCACAGTAGAATAAATATTTATTGAGATATGGAGCTACAAAAACACATGACATTAAAACGGACAAAACTTTTGAAACAACCTATACCTTTGCCCTAATTGTACTATCAGAGAGTTGCATTATGGGCTTGTATTGCCTCTTGCTTCTTTCTTAACCTGAAATGCTACTAAGAAAAAGAGAACTATGAAACTCTAAGAAAAGAAATAGCTGAAGATGTTAACAGATGGAAAAACATACCATGCTCATGGCTGGGAAGAATCAACATTGTTAAAATGTCCATACTGCCCAAAGCAATATATAATTTTAATGCAATATCTATCAAAGCTCCATTGTCATACTTTAAAGATCTTGGAAAAATAATACTTTGTTTTATATGGAATCAGAAAAAAACCTCGAATAGCCAAAACATTACTCAGCAATAAAAACAAAGCAGGAGGAATCACACTACCAGATCTGAGACTGTACTATAAATCAATAGTGATCAAAACAGCATGGTACTGGCACAAAAGCAGAGAGGTAGATGTATGGAACAGAATAGAGAACCAAGAGATGGATCCAGCTACTTACTGTTATTTGATCTATGTGTTTTATATACCAGAATGCTGTCATTTTGATTTTCTTATCATTTTCCATCACATCACATTATTTTTCACAGTCCTAATTGAAATATGACTATTTGAGAATTTATGATCATCTGGACTGATTTTACCTTTTTTCAAGTTAATTCCACCATTTATCAAAAGTGTGTCAGATATCAATGCGTCTTTGAACCTCCACAACACTCTCTCACAAGAGAGCCATCAGTATCTTATGTGGCATGTTGAATTTCTTTTTTTTTTTTTTTTTATTAAATCATAGCTATGTACATTGGTATGATAATGGGGCATCATACACTAGTTTCACAGACCGGTTGACACGTTTATATCATGCTGGTTAACATAGCCTTCCTGGCAATTTCACAGTTATCGTGTTAAGACATTTACAGAACAATGGCTCCTTTCAGAACTGCAATTTTGCAATAGTCTTCATTGCACTGTCCCATCTCTTCTCACCCACTTGGCTCTAGTCAGGCCCTGAAACATCTTTACTCGAAGAACAAGGAGGGAGTGGAAGGAAGGGAACCAGGCGGCTGGCATTTCTAATTGTGGCCTTTAAACGGCCTGGAAGCTTCTGCTTCCCTCTTTCAAACCAGCCATCAGGGGAGATGTGCGACTTCACAGACACCACCGAACTATGAAAACCCCAAGCAAACCATGAAGGATGGACGACAGGAGGCTCAGAGCCCAGCTGAACAGCAGAGCACAGGCCAGAGGCACCGTGAGGCAGACACCACAGTCGCCTTGTGCCAGGCCCAATTCATCTCGGACAGAACTGTAAGCATCGAAAGAGGTGGTCGTTTTCACCCCCATGCTGTGCAGAGGCTCATGAGGCAGGGATGGGTAATTTAACACCACTGTTTTGAACAGCATAAAAGAAAGACTCAGAGAAATAGAGAGATTTGCCCAGTGGCACAACTAGGATTTAAAGCGTCTTCTGCTGAATGTATATCCAGTTGTCTTAACCACTATGCAACACAGGCCCTCAATCCATATTTAGAATTTTGTTTTTCTCTCCTAAGGATCTCATTGTCCACAGTGCTATCTAGGTAATATGTTTGGCTTACTGGAGAACCATCTCTGTTTGGGGGGTATTAACATCTGCATATATATAACCAAACAGATCCTCCTAATTACAAATTTGTTGTATCTGTTTATTAAAACAAGTTGACATAGCTTCTACTAAGAAACAAAATATGTATTTTAAGCAACTAAGAAAGTATTTCTTTCTTTAAAAATATATTTTCTTTCTTTAAAAATATATTTAGATTAAATCAGTCTGTAGTATTTGTAGTATTTCAGACAAAATTTATCTCAAGTTATGTGTTTTTCATTTTTTTTTTTTTTTTTTTTTGCAGTTTTTGGCCGGGGCTGGGCTTGAACTCACCACCTCTGGCATATAGGGCTGGTGCCCCCTACTCCTTTGAGTCACAGGTACCACCCTTCCTTTTTTTTTCTTTCTTACTTTTTTTTTTTTTTTCTTTTTTAACAAAGTCTTTCTCTGTCACCCTAGGTAGAGTGCCTTAGCATCACAGCTCACAGCAACCTCAAACTCCTGGGCTCAAGTGATCCTCCTGCTTCAGCCTCCCATGTAGCTGGACATACAGGAGGAGAGATGGGGTCTTGCTCTTTCTCAGGCTGGTTTTGAACTCCTGAGCTTAGGCAATTAACATACCTCGGCTTCCCAGAGGGCTGGGATGACAGCTGTGAGTCACCAGGCTTGGCCTTAAGTCAGGCTTTTCTATAAGTTATATCTTTAGTGCTCAGATAAAAGCAAGTAAGTGAGAGTTACTGCAGCATTTTCCTGACACTTACAGTCTAGGTGCATGGACAGGAAGACCACGTTCCCGGAAACTGAGGGCCGCCCTGGGTGCAAGGCTTCCTTCTCGCATCAGTATGTCAGCTCGACGTGTATCTTTCAGCTTTGAAGTGCAGATTCATGTCCGGCTGCAAATTGCCACTGCGGCTAAGGTGACCCTCTGGAAGAAGTTTTTATCACTCCTCACCGAGGATGTGAGGGTCATGAAGCTGGATCATTCTGCTTCTAAAAATTCTCTCTCCTCTAAGCCTCTTCACCTTCTCAAGAGTCTCTGGATTTTCAGCTCATGGAGAACCTAGTTTTAAAAAACTTGTTTTTAATTTTTGCTTGTTTTCTTTTTAGTGTGTGTTTTTTTTTTTTTGTTTGTTTGTTTTTTGCAGTTTTTGGCTGGGGCTGGGTTTGAATCTGCCACCTCCAGCATATGGGGCTGGCGCCCTGCTCCTTTGAGCCACAGGCGCCGCCCCAGTTTGATTTTTTTTTAACTTTGTCATGATCCCACAAACCATTCCCCCCACCTCTGTGTGTGTGTGTGTGTGTGTGTGTGTGTGTGTGTGTGTGGTGTGTGTGTGTGTATGTGGGTGTGTGTGGTGTATGTGGTGTGTATGTATGTGTGTGTGTTTGTGGTTTGAGCTCCCGACTCTCCCTCCTGCCCAAAGCCATGCTCCCTACACCATTTTGCCCAAAAATCATTAAACAAACCCGGGGAACTCTGGTGCTAGCTGAGAAAGTACTGAGGTCACCGTTTGCATAGTGATTCAGACCATGATACACTTGACATTTTTTGGCACGTTAATTATCTTACTACAAACTTAGCTTTCGTGAAATAAATATTGAATAACAGCAACTTCCGAATATTGCTGGGAAAATTAAGTGACGTAAGGAAGCGTACGGCTAACACAATGAGAGACTCTCACAAGCAGCCACTTCCTTCCTTTGACGCTTAACACCTTCCCTCCTCTCCAGCTAATAAAACCAATCTATGGTGTTTCCTAAAAATTACATGGTGCCACCAAAGGTTCCTGTAATTTTGAAATAAATTGTTCTCACCCTCTTACTGCCTGTTAGCTTCTGCCACCGTCTGTGGAATTGTCTGATTTCATACATAATGTGGTTTATTCTCTAGGTAAAAATATAAGAAAAGTAGGAAGCTTTTGTTCATTTTATTTATATCTTGTACTTATAAACCCTTAGAAAGAGGATAATGCCCTCAGAGGCTCAGTGTAGGTTACTTTGTTAAATTGACCGTGGGCGATAATCGTACCTTGGTGGTTGTGACGACTGGGAGAAATTTTTTCACAAACAAAAATGATGCTTTCACAAACTGCATTTGAAGCAGTTAAAGTAAGGCTGTCTCACCTGGCACAAGATATCTGTTGATTTGATTTGGGGTTTTAGAGACATTTGTACAGATTTATTATAATTAATACAAGTATAATTATAATCAAAATGGTTGCCATGTTCGTGCTCTGTCCCTTTAAATGAAGTGATGGAATTTTAAAACCTTTATACTTTTATTAAGTATATTTAGCTTTTTTCTGCTTCTCATACCTGTGTCGCTATGACCCACTTCAAAGACATCCAGAAGTTTAGAAAGTCACTTGGAAGAAAGGTGCATGGGAAGAAGAAAAAGAAAATGTAAAAGATATATTGATGATAACTTTCTGTATAGTAAGAATAGAAAAATCTCATCTGCTGGGAATCCCAGGTGTCCAGATGCTGGTAAAATTAAAGAGGACTAGATCTAGTCAGGCAGAAACAAAAAAATACACCTATTCCTCACCTTCCTGGGGCAGATTATTCAGGCATTTCTTAAATAAATGTTTAATGTCAAAAAGTCCCAGCTTATGTCTTAATTAATTCAACATTTAAGGAACAAAACTGTTCCAGGAGAAGCTGCTCCGAGGCAAGTGGAGCACACTGTGGAAACAGCATTACAAATCAAAAGTTTGCATCTGAACTGTAGAAATTTAAAGTTTACTCGCTTCAGCAAATTTTTACTGAGCCTTCACTTAGACATTGGATTAATTTTAATGTTAATCTCATGGGTGGTGACCCCTACAAATACCATTGGCAACTTGAGAGGCTGATGCATGGATAACGGACAGACACTGCTGGGTGGGAAGGCCCCTTCACCTTCTGTAGCGCAGGAGACAACTGCAGCAAACATGGGTTTCCTCCCCAGTCCCAGGCCCCAGATACTCAAGTAGAGAAAAGTACTATTTCTAGACAATGGCTGGTGGCAGGAGTGACATTTTTGCTTTGAGCCAAAGCATATAAAATCCAGTTCTCTAGGGGTGGGGCAGTGCCTGTGGCTCAGTGAATAGGGCGCCGGCCCCGTATACTGAGGGTGAAAGGTTCAAACCTGGCCCCGGTCAAATTGCAACGAGAAAATAGCTGGGCATTGTGGCAGTCACCGGTAGTCCTAGCTACTTGGGAGGCTGAGGCAAGAGAATCACCTAAGCTCAGGAGTTGGAGGTTGCTGTGAGCTGTGACAGCACAGCACTCTATAGAGGGCAATAAACTGAGACTCTGTCTCTATAAAAAAAAAAAAAAAAAGAAAAAAAAAAGCCAGTTCTCTCTTATTCTGATGATGTAAACAATTTCATATGGTGAAAAAGTTGTAGACACATTTTAGGGAAGTATTGGATTTCAGGGCAACTGCCTGCTCCTTGCCCTAAAATGCCAGGGTTTGGGGCAGCCGCCAGGGTCCTCAGTTCTCTGAGTGCTTATGGTAGAAAAATGGACAGATGTCTCAAAGTAAGGCAAGCAGGAATGAAGTTTACAGAGGAAGAGAAGGGTAGGTTTACAGGATGAGAAGGCTTTCAAAGCCAGATCTGTTCACCAGAGACAGTCAATGAGCCTCTGCGGCCAGGGCACGTGAACAGAGAGATTTTGCACAGGCCCCGTGTTCTCTTATACTGTGGGGTTGGGGCCCACCCCATGACTCAGAGGTCCCCTGGGAACCAGAGTCTTATTGTGCACTGACCTCCCATGAGCCTTTCTGAGAGCCCATGGTGGGGGCGGGCTGTAAACCACAAGGTGGAATTACACTGATGACCTCATAGTTAGTCGGAAGGCCGTTGTAGGTCACTTTTCAGACTCTATTGTCCTTGTTGTTTGGCTGAAGAGTCTTCCACTTCCCTCTGCATTTGGCACAATACGTTTTAGTTGGTAGGTTGGCAGGGCGGCCCCTCCTCCCCAGGTGTGGAAATCGCTTGGGACAAAACTAAGCTGAGTAGCAACACTCTGGGAGGCTGAGGTGGGTGGATTGCTTGAGGTCATGAATTCAAGACCAGCCTGAGCAAGACATGGCGTGCATGTTTCGAAATATCACGCATACCTCATAAATATGTACAATTACTATACATGCATCAGTAAAATAAATAAAAAGTTTTTTCAAAATAAAAAAAAAAAAAAAAAAAAAAAAAAAGAAGGGCAGAGGGCCCCTTCCCAGGAGAGCCAGACTGCTAATTCAGCTGTAAAA
The DNA here is from genome assembly GCA_963574355.1 of Loris lydekkerianus. Taxonomy (NCBI): domain Eukaryota; kingdom Metazoa; phylum Chordata; class Mammalia; order Primates; family Lorisidae; genus Loris; species Loris lydekkerianus. The sequence goes on from CAUYPK010073784.1 coordinate 18,605, forward strand.
AGGAACAAACTGCATTCAATTTGTGACACTCAAGTCATATCTGACTTCTGCCATTGTAGGAGGTGCTCAAGGTGACTGGTTTTCATCTTTGTTATCAGGATATATTGAATACCACAATTGCAATAGTTTTTCCCTTTCTGAAAATGTGTATATGTTTTTTGGCCCCATCTTTATATAACCTGTTAAATACGATACATGCAGATACAAAAACAGACAGACACATAATCTGATCAATCTTGTACGGAAGTGACTTTTTGAGGGTTTTAAAGCTAGGGAGCCATAGATTGATGTAAGGCACTATGAACGTAAAAATTAAACAAATATATATCTAAAGTAATGTTTAAATATTCATTTTTTCACTAATTCTTTATCCAGTTTCTAAATGTATTTAATCCAGTTATTCATACACTTTCTAGCCCAAATTCCTTCCCAAAGATCCTTCTCTCTGACCTTTTCTTTACACTTGACATAGATTATTCTTTTCTCAACTGAGACACTTTAGATCTACCTTCAGCCCCACCTCAAGCTGGTGACCTCAGGATCCCTGTTCTTAGATATTCTTTCCCTAACCCTAACCCTTGAGCTCCACCGCCATGCATTCTGCTTCCTCTGCAGTAACACCTGCTTGTGCGCTGCCCAGGGTCTCGGGGCAGGGCGTTCACACCTGTTTTCAGCACACCGACTTCTTCCTGAGGTTTTGCTTCTTAGTCTGTATGGCTAATCTTAATCTATTTCTCCACTACCAACGTGATCTCATACAGGAATCACAACTTATTTTCCCTGCCACATCCACAATGCCCATAGTGTGCGCTACTAATTCTCACCGTTTGCTGTCACTAGAGTATCTTTGTCACACTCCAACTCTTCTTCTCCACTTCAATCCAAACCAACTATATTCGTCACATATGTTATTACATCAGTGTCCAAATTGGTTTTGCCATTTTCCACTGTCATGTCCCTCCAAACTATTCTCAACACTGCTGCCCAATGGACTATTTTATGACAAAAACACTTTTACCAATCTCTTGTTTCATAGTTGTAAATGCCTTTCCATTTTTATGAGAATAAAATATAAATTCTTTAACATGATAGACTTTATTACAACTCTGCATAAAGGTCTAACTTTCTTAATTTGAAGATTTTGCACCAAAATATAACAATCGCCAATTCCTCAAAAATAAATGAAAAAACAAAAACTACATCATGCTCTCACGTCTCTGTAACTTAATAGAAACTTTTCCTTGATAGCCTTAAATGAAACGTTGCACTCAAATTTATTTATTCTCTTAACTACTCCCTACTTATTCCTTAATGAAAGGGGAAAGGATTTATTCATTTGATATCCCCAAAGTATATTTGGTGACATAACGTTATTTTCCTGTGACACCAGTGTAATAGTGACAATGTGACAGGAAAGGTTTCTGATTATAAGCTACCGGATGGGAGTATTGGGCCATTCTTGACTGTGGAAGTAGAAATAAGCAGGTATTTTGTTGAATAAGAAAAGTTTTTCTAGGCCCTGTGATCTTCAGCTGGGTTTCTTCATTCCCCACCCTGAAGGCTCTAGAAGCTTTAAACATAAGCGCAGAAACAGATGATTGAATAAATAAAAAGTAGTAAAGAATAAACATAAAAATATAATTAATAATGGTAAAAGTATTTATTGCATGTATCTCAAGCATACAAAATATATGTATATCTATTCTTTTACTTCAGTTCTTCCTTTAAGTATCAGGCAAAATGTGCCCTGGGCTACATCTTTAGAAGGGCTCAAAAAAGTAAAAAAAAAAAAGTAAAAAATAGTAAAAACACATGCATGAGGACACACATGCCCCTATGTTGCCACCGTTGACACTTGGGATGTGTCACTCAGCGTTAGAACAAGGTGACCTCCTAATTCCATTAAATATCGCCCTCATAAACAATTCTAGTCAGGTCACAGATAAACGCTTCTGCACGTGGCCCACACTGTTGTGTTCTGTGTTTAAAGGGTGAATGACCACGGTGAAGTGTTGTGGGTTGTGCATTCAGGATGCTGATACGGCTCTCAGTGGGCCATACAAATTACGGGTTTGACATCTTTAGTTAAAAGACAAAATAAGAAATTTGGTTATAATAATGTAATGGACAATTTTGCTGACACAAAAGAAAGTAAATTTTTTTCAATAAATTTGTAAGTTTAAATTTTCCTTAACAATAGGACTTGAAGCCAAGTGCAGTAATAGTTAAGGTGGCAACTGTTTTCCTGCTTTTAGTTGTATCATACTGTACCTGTGTACACGGTCATTTGATTTTATCCCGATGAAGGTGTCCTTGACAAAACAGAAGGATAGAATCCATTTAATTTACCAGCTTGTTTGCATGTAAATATTTACATATTAGAAACATGGCATGTGGACCTTTGGGCCAGGGCAGTGACATAGGGACAGGCCTCCTTAGGGCCTGTTTCTCTCTCTGAAATATGAAAATAGCTTCCTCATTGCCCTTTCCACTTTCACTGTCACCTGTGATGTTGGATTTTAGCTCATCAACTTAACTCAGTTAAAGGATTCCCAGAGAGTTGATAAAGCCCGTGGGGATGTCTGCGGAAGAGATGTTTGTGTATGGACTAAAGAACGTCCACCCTCCCCAATGTGGCAGCCGTCATTGGAACCATTAAGGTCCCAGATACAACACGAAGGCAGAGAAAGGGCAAGTTCTCTCTCTCCCTCTTCTTAAGCAGGACATTCAACTGCTCCTGCCCTCAGTCAGACCTTACATGGCCAGGTGGTCAGGTCTGTAAAGTCAGTGAGACTTACATCTGTGGCTCCTCTGGTCTGAGGCTTTAGACTGAATCACGCTAGTGGCTTCCAAGGTTCTTCAATTTGCTGACAGCATATTATTGTGGGGCTTCTTGGCCTGCAAAATTGTGGGAGACAATTACCATAATAAATCTCTTGTACGTCTGTTCAAATCTTACCCATTCTGTTTGTCTGGAGAAACCTAATACACTGTCTGACTTTCAATTTCTTGTTCATAAAGTAGTCAGGGTAATCTTTTGAAGATGAAAATCTTACCATAGTATTATCCAGCCTGAAATCTTTCTTTTCTTTTCTTCTTTTTTTTCTTTTTTCTTTTCTTTCTTTCTTTCTTTCTTTCTTTCTTTCTTTCTTTCTTTCTTTCTTTTCTTTTCTTTTCTTTTCTTTTCTTTTCTTTTTTTTTTTTTTTTTGAGACAGAGTCTCAAGCTGTCACCCTGGATAGAGTGTCTTAGCTCACAGCAACCTCCAACTCTTAGGCTCCAGCAATCCTCTTGCCTCAGTTTTTCTATTTTTAGTAGAGATGGGGGTCTTGCTTTGGCTCAGGCTGGTCTCAAACTCATGAGCTAAAGCTATATACCTGCCTCAGCCTCCCAGTGTGCTAGGATTACAAGTGTGAGCCACTGCGCTCAGGCCTGAAATCTTCCAATAGTCATTGCATTCAGGAAAAAAATATATGGATAAGGATGAAGTGTATGCGAACTGTCCAGATTCTTAGTATTTGACCAAAACACTTATTCTTGCAGCTGCCAAGCTATTGGCAACTGCTCATATCTGAATGGCTCAGCTTAAGGAACCATCTTGATCAAGACAACGTCTTCAAAACCCGTGACTATTCTGTTTGGGGCTGTGCAAAGTCTTTGATCCCCCCTCACCTCAATTTAGGACACCTGGGAGGGGATTTCCTGACTCTAGAACTTTCCAGGGAAGTAGATGGATCCTCTGTTGGAATTGTAGGCCAGGGCGACAGCTCTGTGTTCAGCTGTGCTTTCCTTACTCTCCTGTACCTGCTGGTGAGAGCATTGCCCCACAGAATGATCTACCCAAGAATGTCCGTCTCCTGTCTGTGTCCCCAGGAACCAGACGAGGACAGCAGATTTCTGAGGTCATCTCCTACTCCTCCAACTTGATTTCAGGCCCCTTGACCCCCCACGCCACAGACCCAGCTGCATCAGTCTTCTGATAAGGACACACATAATCTTTGGAAAGTTGTCAACTGACTTTTTTCTTTTTTCTCTTTCAAAACAATCTTTCCCTTTTCTTCAGATGTATGAACTCTCAACTTTCAGCACTCAGAGTCTTTTTTGATTGTCTTACACGGGTTCATCACCCCAGTACACAGGGTTCATATCTTTCCTATTTATATCATATCTCTGTTTTTTAAAATTTCTCTGTTCTCTCTCTCTCTCTCTCTTAAATTTGGCCTGCATATGTGTAGTAAAGGAATTCAAAATACAGCTATTAAATATTCTTTTCGTGAAATGTATCATACACAATATAACAGAGAAAACTTTATTAGTGAAAATGATAGTTAAAAACTCTGAAAATGATCTCAGCACTGTGAGAGGTGAGGTAGGTAGATCACCTGAGCTCAAGAGTTCCAGACCAGCCTGAGCAAAGCATGACCACTGTCTCCATTACAAATAGAAAAAGCATCAAGGAGGGACCAGTAATCCCAGCGACTAGGAAGGCAGAGGCAAGAGGATCATTGGATCCCTGGAATTTTAGGATGCTGTGAGCTATGACACCACAGCACTTACCCAGAGCGATGGAGTGAGAATCTGTCTCAACAAAACAAAACAAAAAACAAACAAACAAAAATACTCAAAATGTTATTTATTAGAGAAGACACATAATGAATAACAAATTGAAAACGTATTCAGAACTTATTTTAACAAATACAATTCTTTATAAAATAATAAAAAGAACATGTATTTGCATTAAAACAAAACACACGTTTTTATTTACTAATCAAAATAATGTTTCAAATATGATCATATAATGCAAGGAGTATAACTTTGCTACCTGATCACCAGATTCCTTCCCCTTATCTCCCTCTAACATAGTATGATTAATAACAAAATTATTTCCATGGATAATATAGTTCCAATAGGTTCATATTTTTCCATATAATTACCTGAAATATTACTCAAATTTAAATTTTATGTTTACTGAATTTGACATTGTAAGCACCATTCACACCATTTTTCTGTGACACTAATATTTTCAATTGATAAATGCCCTTTAAAAATGCTGAAGAGCTTAGTAAAGTCCACATATATTCCATGTAATTAAAGATATATTTGTTTCTAATAGTTTAATATTTAAATGTGTGCATATTTTCATATAATTATTTATTTTTACAGACACTCAATTTTGGCCTCCATTCAAAGTACCTTTCTTTAGTCATCCTTTTTATAAGACAAATCTCATAGAGCTATTTTGCCTGTGATTTTTTTTTTTAAATTAAATCATAGCTGTGTACATTGATGTGATCATGGGGCACCATACACTAGCTTCATAGACCGTTTGACACATTTTCATCACACTGGTCAACACAGCCTTCCTGGCATTTTCTTAGGTATTGTGCCAAGACATTCCATTTCATTCAATTCCACCACAGAATATAAATTTATCCATTTAGAAATATGAACTCCAATCATGTATTTTTATCAAAAGGATGTCTGCCTGTTCCCAAATACGTTTGTCAATAATTACATTTCATTAAAAGCTCAGAAGCATAATTGTCCTTGAGCTCTATTTGCTGAACACTGTGGTTAAATATTTTGAAATATTTTTGAACAAAATATAACCAGTATTCAAAGCGTTTATTTGCAAAAATTCAGTGCTGCTGTCAATCTCTTACAATGACTTATTAAAGTAGTTCTTCAAAGGCTCAAGCATCTGTACCAACATCTGATGCGTGACCAGCAGCAAAGACTTTTTTTTTTTTTTTCTTTCTCCCATTCAACATCTATGTTCTGAAGACCATAGAGATAGTGAAAGCCTGGGACACTAAGTCTTAACTACACACGAACATTGAGAATTGTATATCTATTTTTAAAAACGCTTTCATTTTGAACACAAAAATAGTACATAGAATTTACCTGTATTTTTCACCCAACTTCCTCTAATATTGATAAGCTGTATACTTACTGTGCAATGATCAAAATAAGGATATTCCAATGAGAGTCTATCTTAGTCAATGGTGAAAGGTACGGGTCCAATTTTAGTCTTCTGCAGGTTGCCAGCCAGTTCACCCAGCACCATTTGTTAAATAGGGAATCTTTTCCCCACTGAATGTTTTTAATTGGCTTATCAAAGATCAAATAACGGTATGTAGCTGTATTTATCTCTTGGTTATCTATTCTGTTCCTGATATCTATTTCTATGTTTTTGTGCCAATACCATGCTGTTTTGATCACTATCAATTTATAGTATAGTCCAAGGTCTGGTAGTGTGATTCCTCCAGCTTTGTTTTTATTTCTGAGTAATGTCTTGGCTATTCAAGGTTTTTTCTGATTCCATATAAAACGAAGTATTATTTTTTCAAGGTCTTTAAAGTATGACAGTGGAGCTTTGATAGGGATTGCGTTGAAATTATATATTGCTTTGGG
>CAUYPK010073786.1:0-10518 GCA_963574355.1 Loris lydekkerianus
ATAACACACAAAACAAAAAATAATTTATCCTACACGCCTACCAAACCAATGTTACAAATTACCCCTTTTTTTTTTTTTTTTTTTTTTTTTTTTTTTAAACTGAAGGTTTTAAGCTGGTTAGAGCCAGAATGAAAGTCCTAGGCCCCTGTCTCCTAGCTCAAAGCTCACGTTCCCAAGTTGGGACTTTAAATTTTTAGAGTGCCTTAACCCTAACCTTTTGCTCCCTTCTTGAAATCTACCCAAATCCTCTACTCATTTCCATAAACCAGAGAAATATTAGGAAGAATGAAGAAGGAAAAGTAGGAAGTGAGCCTGCTGTGTCTTTCCATCAAGAAACTATTATTTTTGATTTGGTAACTCACTATGAAAAGACTAGGCATTGCCTCTCTTTTCTCTTTTGGGCTCTTCTACATGTGTTCTTGACCTCACCTTTCTTCTCCTTTTGCTTCATTAAAATTCTTTTTCTTGTATCTTCATATTCCCAGGTTCATTGATTCCTTTCCATTAGACCTGCAAATATGATCAATTTTTTCTTAATAACAATGTTCTTTTGGCTGTCTGTCCCCTGAAGGTGACTATTTTATCTCTCTCTCTTAAGGATTTTTTTTTTTTTAAATCGTGATTAGAAGATATGCTTAAACAGATAGAAGAATTGAAGGATGATATGAAATAATATGTAACATAATATGACTAAATGCTGAAATGTTTATAGTCCAAAAGTGAGAGAAAGTTCTATCAATATATAGTTACTGGTAGTTTAGGAAAAAATGGAATTTTGACACATTTATAGTTTTTCTAAGTATTTTACCATTCTGAAGAGTCTGAAATTAGATGAAATGTCTGTCTGGGAATGAAGTTGATGAAAGTTTTACATTGAAAAAGAGGTTTGATTTATGTGACTGGAATCTAAGGTTTCATGTATATGTATGATATATTTTATAATTCTGAGATATGGAAGCATATGCTTGTATGTTTTCATACTAAAAGATTAATCCTAAAAAAAACAAAAGAGTAAATGTAGATGCATATGATCCTTAGGCCAGTTATTCTTGTCTCCATCAACATTTAATAGATTAAATTTCTTCATTAATGAAAGATTTTTTAAAATATAATATTGAGATATAGGTGTGCCTTTAGCGATAATATAGTTAGTTTGCTTTGCCATGTAGAATTTGATACACGTGGTTTGACAGCACAGCAATTCTTTGCCCACTCCCCCTGCAAAAAGCTCAAGAATCATGCTACAAACCCACATGCAATCAATGTTGCAAGAAGAGTTCTTGGAGCATTTTTTGGTGGTGGTGGTTTGTTTGAAGAAGGAAAAAAAATCACTTGGGGTCTGAATGCTTTATAGAGCTCTTTCGTAGGCATGAAATTGAGTTGAGGTGCATGTGTGTGTTTATGGGAAGAGCAGGCTGGATGTGTACCAAGAGTAGCAAGCTTTGCTGTAAACATTTCCAGCTTCACATACCTTAGACTGAAGAGAGCAGAGGGCAAGCAAGGGGAAATGTCTGATAATGCCATATCATGACACAGGCACACCTCCTAGTGACGGCAGCCTCTTGACCTACTTACAGCTTCTGCTTCATTTTGTCCTGTGTTCATCACTTGGGAGTTTTAGCTGTGATCTGAGAGTTTAATAAAGATTTTAGAATGGCTGCAGAAAAGGAAAAAAGTGAAGGCTGGTAATAGGAAAACACAAACAATGTATTGAAAACCTTGGCTTATGGAAATATGTCTTTATACATTTCTTATAAATACGGACCTGTCTTTTTCAGTTTTATATTGCCCTGGGGAGCACGTTAGTATTTTAATACTGTGACTTGGGAATGGAAATATCCAACTCGTTGGTGTCTGGGTGTGTTAGGATCTTCTGGCATGGTTTTTCCCTTCTTGAACGTAGTTTATTGATTTGTCTATCTTCTCTCTCAAGTTTTCTTTGCATGTTTTAGTTTCTGCATTTAAGACACATTTTGATTCTTTAGACATCTGTCTCAAAAGTATGATTAGATAAGTGTAAAGCAAATGAGATTCACTTTTCCTAGGAGAGATACAGATTCCTTCCAAGAATAGGGATTATAGGCAGAAGAAAGGAGAATATAGTTTCCTAGAAAGAACACTGGGCAGGGGATACAGAAACTTACATTCTGTTTCCATCAAAACCGACTTGTAGGTTCCTGACATTGGCTAAGGTACCTATCCTGTCTGTACTGCATTCTGGCATCTCTGAAAGGGTTGCATGTAAATTCCTTTTGAGGACTGACTTAAAGAGCACTGTATGTTTCTGTTTTTTATTTAGAAGCCATTGGCATGATATATAATATGGGTTATCTGAAAAATTGCCCCTATAGTCATCATACATAGGGAAAATGGGAAATTATAGCCAAATGTACCCTTTTAATATAATATTCATTATAAAATTTTACAAGTAGGTGGACAGCATGTAGAGAATAGTTTGTAAAATTTTGTAATGAATATGGTGTAAATAAAGGTATATTTAGCTACAATTTCCCATTTTCCCTATGTATGGCAACTTTAGGGACACCCTATATTTTCCTCTCATACTTTTTTTTTTTAATTAAATCATAGCTGTGTACATTAATGCAATCATGGGGAAATATACATTGGTTTTATAGACCATTTGACATATTTTCATCACACGGGTTAACGTAGCCTTCCGGGCATTTTCTTAATTATTGTGTTAAGACATTTATATTCTACATTTACTAAGTTTTACATGTAACCTTGTAAGATGCACCATAGGTGTAATTCCACCAAGTACCCTCCATCCACTCATCCTCCCCTGTACCTCCCCTCCCTCTCCCTCTTCCCCATATTCTTAGGTTATAACTGGGTTATAGCTTTCATATGAAAGCCATAAATTAGTTTCATAGTAGGGCTAGTACATTGGATACTTTTTCTTCCATTCTTGAGATACTTTACTAAGAAGAATATGTTCCAGCTTCATCCATGTAAACATGAAAGAGGTAAAGTCTCCATTTTTCTTTAAGGCTACATAATATTCCATGGTGTACGTATACCACAATTTTATTGATCCATTCTTGGATTGATGGGCACTTGGGCTTTTTCCATGATTTAGCAATTATGAATCGGGCTGCAATAAACTTTCTGGTACAAATATCTTTGTTATGATGTGATTTTTGGTCTTCTGGTCTAGTAGAAGAATTATAGGATTGAATGGCAGATCTATTTTTAGATCTCTAAGCATTAGAACACAAGCATTAACGTTGCTTCCCACACTTGACATGACTTGATTTGCATCCTCTACATTGTAGGTAAGAGTATCCTGGAAACCAACTGGTCTAGCCTCAGACCAGGAAAGGCTGCAGCTCAAATCCAGCTGCAAATATTATTGACTCACATGTATCCTAAGCACCCACCAGATGGAACATGCTGTAGCAGAAGTAACTTTGAAACATTTATCCTGGAGTGGTGGATAATGAATCCACAGCTCCAAGGGGAAGCAAGTAACCAGCAGAGAGAAAGCTTCTCAAGTATAAAATCTTTATTTCAGACAGACTACAGCTTGGCCAACGGGTTCCAGATCCAAAGTTTTACATCTGAGGGAAAAAACAATTTAAGTGAAAGAAAAAGTGTTTTGTTTATAAACTATGGTTACAGAAATTTAAACTAAGATTGTATTTCTATTATTTATTACTTGATGTTGAAGTTTTCTCCAAAAATGTCAACCTGAAACTTTTTGAACCAGTGTACAAGAGTTTTTTGTATACACTTAAAATAGTGTTGGACAAAACCTTTCTTGAGAATGAGCATGTCAGCCAATCACATTTTTTGAATCACCTCTAAACATTCCACTGAGTTTTATAATTGCAGTTAAAACAGTTTGGGTGACATCTGCAAGCAGCTGTTGACTGATGAGAAGATAAGCTTATAGGCCATCACTGTATTCCCAGCTGTTTTAAATTTAAATTAACATTCCTTTGTAATTTCCTATCTTGATGACTATGATAACAAATTCAGGCTTACAAAGGTCTAGAATCAAACATGATTTTTAAGTAGTCCAGGTGTTTAATCTGAATTAAGCATAGGAGAACATTTTGTATGCACTTTTTCCTATGCATTCTGAGACTCTTCATCCAACTTTCTCTAAATCCTATGAGAAATCTCTTTCTCTGTTCTCTCTAGTTACCATTTCCCAAAGGGTCACTCCCAGGCTACTAACACTTTCAACAGCTAGAAGGGACAAAAGGGATAGCCTTTACCAGTAGACAGAACCTTTATTTACATGAAATGTGCCTATTAAATAATGCTTATTAAAGCATGTATAAATTATGAACATAGCATTTTAAAAGAATCCATCAATCAAGCCAAAAATGTTAGACAATAAAAATACAAATTAATTTACCTCTAAGATTCAATAAATTAAGTATAAATTTAGAAAGTCAAACAGGGGTGGGGGACCTGTGACCTTCTGATTTCAAGACGGTTCTTTTTTAAGCCTCAAGGGGGCCAAGAAAAGCTTCATCTTTCTCTTTTGTATCCCTTTTAATCAAAGGATTTGTTCTGTAAAATTTGGATTCTGTGAAAAGGGCACACTTAAGGACCAGGAAGGTCACACATTTCCTTAAGGACTCGGGTTCCCCACCCATGCTTGGCATTAATAAAAGTCTTATTAATGTCTTAGAAAGTCTTCACATAAGGCTGAAAAGTGTTCTTTTGATAAGCAAGAGTAAACTTTTAAAATTATAAGTCAGCCAGGCATGGTGGCTCCCTCTTGCAATCCTAGCACTCTAGAAGGCCCAGGCGGGTGGATCCCTTGAGCTCAGGAGTGTGAGGACAGCCTGAGCAAGAGCAAGACCCCGTAAAGCAGAAAGAGGGACGGAGGGAGGGGGATGGGGCCTTGGTGTGTGTCACACCTTCTGGGGGCAAGACATGATTGCAAGAGGGACTTTACCTAACAATTGCAATCAGTGTAACCTGGCTTATTGTACCCTCAATGAATCCCCAACAATTAAAAAAAAAAAAAAAATGTTCTAATGGATGTAAATGGGATTTTTGACAATATTTTTCTTCCAGGTGACACAGCATGATAACACACCTGTAAAGGTCTTTTATTTGCAAAGGACTTTCACATTTCTGACCTCCTGGGATTTGCCAAAGGAACCCAGCTGACGGTATTATTACTATATTGTCCATTGGATGGATGAAGAACCTGAGGGGGAGATATGCCCAAGTTTAATCTATTCAGTAAGTTATTAAGCTTGGATTCAAACCCATGTCTGCTGATTCCAAATTCTGTGACATAAACTGAAGAAAACAGAAAGTCTTTGACATAATTTTACCATGTTCTGTCTGTTTTCTTCTCTGGAACAAGATTATCACATTTTAGAAAAAAATCTTATAAAGAACCACAAATTAAACCAGGTTAACCTTGGGGGAAAAAAAAAAAATAGCCAGGTATTGTGGTGGACTCCTATAGTCCCAGCTACTCGGGAGGCTGAGGCAGGAGGATCGCTTGAGCCCAATAATTTGAGGTTGCTGTGAGCTATGACACCATAGAACTATACCAAGGGCAAAGTGAGACACTATCTCAAAATAAATAAATAAATAAGTCATTTTCTGATTTTCAGAAAAGAAAATAAGGGAACAAGAAGACAGTGCCTTAGCAGAAAAGGAAAAGTTTTCCCACAAATTTCCTGCTAGATTTTCACTTAGACTTTATTGGCAAGAACTACTGTAAGGCAATACTAACAGCACAAGAAGCTGGAAAACAAGGACACAGTTTGGTCCCAGCTATATTTAAAATTTCCAATTAACACTCTGAATTACACTAAAAAAATTAAAACGAGTCAGCAGAGCCAAGACAAAACATGTAACACACAGTCAAGTGCCTGAGTGTGAAAAGGGTCCATCTGTGCTTTGGATATGTCACCCACGGTGCCCAGGCCACCTTCAAACTGTGCTTGTAAGAGATCTGAAGCCGCAGAGAGGGAGCAGCTGGAAGGTAAGAGATCAATCATCACGGGCCAAATCTAACTCAACAACTGCCTTTATTAAGTAAAATGTGATGCCATGGCCCAAGAATTATGGCACAAATAGGAAGTTACTAATATCATACAGGTTTTATTTTGTTTGGTTCTGGGTTTTTGCATCTATCAAAATGAACAACCTGGATGTGTTAAGTTACAGAAGTTTTATCTCAGTATTAATATTTTATAGTTATTAGATCTAGTTTAAATTATGGATGATAATATTTTCTACTCTCTCACACACTTTGACACTTATTATTCAGCATAACTGGACAGGAAATACCTATATACTCTAGTATAAGCCGAGTTTTTTCGGCACAAAACTCGGCTTATACTCGAGTATATGCAGTATTTTAACTTCACTGAATTTTTGAAATCCACTGCAGGGTCTTTGGACCAGCCACATAACTAGTTATTTTTTTGCCTAAGTCAAAATTCTTATTTATATTTGTAATTATTATATATGGAACTTGAAACTATCTAAAACACTTTACATCTGAGAATCTTATAGAATTGTTTTCTTCAGATTTTATTTAATACTTAAACACTGGCTCATAGGTAGTAACTAGCTAAATAATTAATATTATAAAGTGATGGAAATATAAAAGCTATTCTTGGTATATGCAAAGCATCTATTTTATAGTCAGAATGTGAATAAATATCTGGTTCTTCAGCTTATTTTATTTAAAGGTATAAAAAATTCAAAAATAATTCCTCAAATCTAACAATTTGGTATCTATTGTGTTTATAGTTCATAATAGGTTTTTATTTTTCCTCTAATTATAATCACCAAAATATTAAACTCAAATCAAAATATTACACTCAAATCAAGTGCTGATCGTCTAGTGACAAGTGAAATTTTTTCATAGTAGACATACATACTTGTTGCTAAGCTTTGATGACTAAACTATGCTAGAAGTTACAAAGAATTTTTATTGGCATTTGCTCACAATTAAAACTTAATTACAAAATTCTGGCTAAAACATCTAGCTCTAAAAGTAAGTTATTCTGTCAAACAACTAAAGACTTACAAGACCTATTGTAAATTCTATTTACTTCATAATTACCTGTCGCACTGAACAGAAGTCAAATTTTGATAATCAACCCTGGCTCAGATGTCTTTGTATAACCACACTCCAACCTCCTGATGCCAAACACGTGCTGTGACTTAAACATCGTGTCGCCTTCCTGAGAATGTCTCCTCCTGTCCTCATAAACTATAGATATATCTGCTAAAAAATACTGACTTAAAGTTGTAGCAATGGAATAAATTAGTCTGAAAAAATCTTAATGAATTTATGCATTTGCTTTGGCAACAGACTGCCTCCCTCCCAATCATCAAATCAAACAAATGAAAATAGAAATCAAGCATCTCAGTGTAGGAAAAATTTCTGGTTTTTCACATTAAATGCACAAACAAAATGCTGTAGTTTTGGATACAACATGTGTACAAAGTTTTTCAAGGCATAAAACTAGCTGATACTATTCTACAATTAAAGCCACCCCAATGTAAAAGTATTATCTCTGAATCAAAATAGTGAGAAGATGTATTATTAGGGATGAAAGATGACAGAGCCTGTGGAACTTGACTTTCTAATAGAATCTAGGTTCAAATTTAAATGTACTCTGAGAAAATCTAGTCTCAATGTAAATTTTACTGTTGTTTTGGTAGGATGATATTTACGTATGAGAATACAAGGTGGGATAAACAAGGAACATTCCTTCACATAGTTTACTTTGGAATTAGGAAAAATGGTTTGAAGTGTGTTTAAAAATACTGAATTGCAACATAGCATACTAGAGTAAAAGGCAGTATAAAAAGAAAGTAAAGAATGTTTAATTATACAAGATTTGCACAACACATGCCTGAAACTTAGGGGTAAAATGGAGTGTTACCTTACTTATCAGCACCCACAGCACAGCATCAGGTTGGATATTTTGCTTGCAAGGAAACAATAATATCTAAATTAGAAATCTTTTTAACCTTTACGGGAAACCATGACCTTGGAATTACTGGGTATTTTTCCTACTCAACATAGGAGGGACCTGCTAATGTCAGTGGGAGGGCAAAGCACCCAGATGGGGGGAGAAACGGCTCCCTGTAAATCACAATGAAATAGTGTAGGTTTAGGAAATCAGAAACTATTCTGGAAAGAATTAACTAAGCATTCAATCTTTATAGAAAACTGCATTCCATGTAGTACTGGTAAAATCATGTCACTTCAGAGATTTGTGTGCCATTAAGAAGGGATGAAATGCACAGTAACTATGAAAACCCAGGCACAGGCCTTGTTCAGTGGTTCACACCTGTAATCCCAGCACTCTGAGGGACTGAGGTGGGAGGATCTTCTGAGCTCAGGGAGTCCAGACCAGCCTGAGCAAGAGTGAAACCCATCTCTACTAAAAATAGGAAAACTAGGCAGGTGTGGTGGTAGGTGCTTTTAGTCACAGCTACTTGGGAGGCTGAGGCAGGAGGATTGCTTGACCCCAGGAGTTTGAGGTTGCTGTGAGCTATGATGCCACAGCACTCTACTGATGGCAACAAAATGAGACTGTCCAAAAAAAAAATTCCTGCACAACATATAGTGCAGCTCACAATCCATCTCAGCATTACAGGCTGAGTTGTAGCAATGACTATCTTAATTTATAAGAAATCACTGCAAGTTTTCAACAGAAAATGTAATTATATTTACACAGTTACATTAAGTTTAAATCAGGCATATGTGCCCTCCTTTCTGCCGCCACCTTACAGACATTTTACAGGACAGTAATTAAAAAAAAAAAAAAAAAAAAAAAAAAAATCAAGTGCACATCTAATTTAAAAAAAAGAATAACACACAAGAGCAAAATTCAAATTTCTTATCTTCTACTAGAGAAAGCTTGAGGGTCTCTCTGGGTACCCTCTTAGTGCGACCCAAGGCAGTCACACTAACATCATCCAAGTTTAAAACTGTAGAATGTGAGCTGTCAAACAGACCTAGGACAAAGAGGTAATACATTTTAAATATTGTTATCTTTAATACACTGGGTTATACATCTCTGCATGCTACATTATAGTGTAATAATTATGCTGAGCTCACGTGGACATGGCAGAAAGGTGTGTCTTTCTACCGCTAAACAGAATTGGGTTCTCAAAGAGTTATCCTCACTGCTGCCAATGTCAAGGAGGAAAAGAGACGTGGCGTTGACTGCGACGGCATCATTACTTGCCTAATCTGTATATCTGAAGTAGCTTCCAATTACCCAGTTTTAAGTGTGATGGTTATGACTCATGAATAATTTTGGCCTTGACAAAAGTTCTAATTTCTCAGGTCCAGACACCAAAATTAAAAGAAAGATGTAAGACTCAGAGAGAATGAATAGTGAACCCTTATTCTCTCAAAAGGGAGATATGGCTCTGACACAAAAGCACTCGTTTGTTTTTTAGGGACGTCATAATGTCACAACTCACAAGCAAACATGAATCCGAGTAAGTGTCCAATTTTTCAAAACAAACTTGGGAGAGACCTTTAGAAAGGATAAAGGAACTAAATACAACAGATGCAAACAAAAGGAAAGCATTAAAAATATTCCATGTAGGCAATGATATTGGAGTAAATTAAACCACAGTGGTTTAGAACAGCCTCACATCTGGTATTTGATATTAATTGGCTACTTCCAAGGAACTTTGAATGAGAGGAAACAAACAAAAAAATCCCTTTTAAAAATGTTAGGAATTCAATCAAAGGAATCATGGCAGCTGTGCAGTCAACTCTAGTTAAAAGAATCAAGACCATTTTTTAAAAATTCCAGTCTGATTTAATTGGCCAAATTAGTCCACTCTTTCTTTGGGGGGAGATCGGTGTGTGGGGGGGTGGTGGATTTAATTATAAACAAAAGAGAAATTGAACTATTTTCTCAGTGCAAGGCTACATTACCAACCCCTTTTTAAGTGAGATCATTATGTTTGCCATTTCAGAAATGGACATAAGCCTTTGAACACTCTTTGGCTAAGAACTCAGCCCATTACCAGGTGGGAGAGCATGTCATCTTGCAAAGTGGCACACACCCCTACATGCATGCACCTCCTCAAATAACCACAGTCAAACTCTGATATTGTTTTCATAAATCTTTCATCCTTTTCCAGTATTCTAGCAATTTGGACCCAAAAGTATTATCAATTTCATGAATATTTCTGCTACATATAGAAAAATATAAAATAGGCTTGGCACCCATAGCACAGTGGTTACAGTGTCAACCACATACACCAAGGGTGGCAGGTTCGAACCCAGACTGGGCCAGTTAAACAGCAATGACGACTGCAAGAAAAAATAACCGGGCATTGTGGCGGGTGCCTGTAGTCCCAGCTACTTGGGAGGCTGAGTCAAGAGAATCACTTAAGCCCAAGAATTTGAGGTTGCTGTGAGCTGTGACACCACGGCACTCTGCCAAAGTCAACGTAGTGAGACTCTGTCTCAAAAAAAAAAAAAAAAAAAAAAAAAAAAAATCAAATAAACGATGTTATTTT
>CAUYPK010073787.1:0-42144 GCA_963574355.1 Loris lydekkerianus
GCATCTGTTTATTTTTACAGGAGAAGTGCTACTTTTATGCCAACAGATCTGAGATCGTGCAAAACAAGTCAAAACACTCCAAGAAGATCTAGAAAAGAGAAGAAAAGAAATTCTAGAAAATCCCCTGTGGACGGGCCTACATGGTTTTTCACCCTACCTTCTTCCCCTGCTACCCTTATTTACCCTTCACCTTTGGCCCTGTATCCCAAAAAAAAGGTTAGAGGCAGTTAAATCAGGTCGAGGTCCAACATCACCGGCTCATTAACCAAGAATCTAACTATTATTCTTCACCGCCCTCCATAGCACCAATGATGGGTAAGATCCCAAAGCAGGGACAACCTAAGACAGGATATGGAGAGGCTGCATGGTGTATTACATTCATAGTACCCAAAGATGGGTAAGATCACTCTGCATTCAGTCAACCTAAAACAGGGACCAAACCATTGATGTTTGTATCCCCATGACGGGTAAGACTGAAACTGCAAGAGCAGGCAACCTAAGACAGGGGCTATGTATTTCCACCATACAAAAAACAAAAGAGGGAGTTGTTGGGCCCTGCCATGTGCCTGAGGCCTAGTGCAACTTCCCGAGCCTGACTAGAAGTAGATCCATCGAGGTACTTCTGCGTAGCAACGACTCAGCAAGGCCTGGCCTGAAACTGCCTCTACCTAGATACAGCCAATGTGGTACCATGCCACTGGCCCTACCCTGTCACGCACCTCTTCCCCCGCCTTCTTTCCCTGCCCCTTCTCCACAATTAAAAAATAAATAAATAAATAAATATTAAAAAAAGAAAAATATAAGTAGATGTGTGCCCTTCCTTTCTACTCTGCACTTTTGGCTGGTACTTCTAATCTGTTTTTACTTCCAAAATGTTCAGTGTGATGAAAATGTGTCAAACAGTGTATGAACCTAGTGTATGATGCCCCATGATCATATCAATGTACACAGCTATGATTTAATAAAAAAAGAAAAAAGAAAAAAAAAAAAAAAGACTCCCATTAGCCAAGATAATCTTGATAAAGA
Organism: Loris lydekkerianus; assembly: GCA_963574355.1. Classification (NCBI taxonomy): domain Eukaryota; kingdom Metazoa; phylum Chordata; class Mammalia; order Primates; family Lorisidae; genus Loris; species Loris lydekkerianus. Next base: position 1,027 of record CAUYPK010073787.1, read on the forward strand.
AAAAACTTGAGGTATCACATTCTGTTGCCTCAAAACATATTACACAACTATAATAATCAAATCAGTATGAAAGTGTCATAAGGACAGATATATAGACCAATGGAACAGAACAGAGTTCCTAAAAATAATGCCATATACATACATTCAAATGATCTTTAATAAAGATTCCAAACATACACAATGGGGAAAGGATAATTTCTTTAGCAGTTGGTGGAGAAATAACAAAATATCCACAAGTAAAATAAAATTGGACCGCTTTTTTACAACATACACAAAAACTGAAAATGCATTAAAGACTTAAATGTAAGACTTAAAATTACAAAAATCCTAGAAACAAATATACAGAAAAATCTTCCTAACACTGTATGTTACAACAAAAAAAAAATCAACTAAATCCAATACAGACAAATGGGACTAAATTAAACTTTTTTTTGTTTTTTTGGGCGATTCATTGAGGGTACAAACAATTAGATTACACTGACTGCATTTGTTAGAAGCCGTGACAGGAAAAAAAAAAAAAAAAAAAAAATCACCAGAGTGAAAAGGCAATGTATGAACTACATGTATCTGATGTAAGGGTTAATACCCAAAATACATAAGGAACTCAAACAATTCGATAACACAAAGCAAAAGGCAACTAAAAAATGACCAAAGAACTCGAATAGACATTCTGTAAAGAAGACACAGAACTGGCCAACAGATATTTTAAAAAAGATGTTCCGCATCACTTATCATCAGGGAAATGCAAATAAAACTACAATGGAATATCACCTCACATCTGTTAGGATTGCCTTTATAAAAATTAAAAGAGGAAAAGGAACAGAAAATAAGTATTGATAATGGTGAAACCACTATGGAAAACATCATGGAGGTTCATCAAAAATAAAAACTTATGACTTAGCATTACCACTTCTAGATAGTTATCCAAAAGGAAAAAAAAAAAAGAAAAAAAAGAAAAAGAAAGAAAGAAAGAAACTAGGATATTGAACAGATTATCTGCACTCCCATGTTCACTGTAGCATTATTTACAATGGCCAAGAAGTAGAAAGGCCCTAAACGTACAGCAAAAAAAAAAAAAAAAAATTCTTTTACATATTACAATATGAATGAACACTGACAACACTGTGCTAAGTTAAATAAGCCAGTTATAGAATGACAAATATTTGATGACTTCACTTATGAAAGGTATCTAAAGTCTCAAATTCTTAGAAGCACAAAGTAGAATGGTGGTTGTTGAAGGCTGAGGGTAGGGGAAAATGGAGAATTGTGTTTAATGGTTACAAAGTTTTAATTATGAAAGATGAAAATGTTCCAGAGATCTGCCATCCAACTATAATTAACAATAATGTAATGTACACATAAACATTTGTTAAGAAGGTACATTTCATGTTACATGTTTTTACCACAATTAAAACAATTTTAAGAGATATTTTAAACTCATGAAAGATTAAATATTACTATATAATATTGTTTACAACTATGCAATATGGGCTATTATAGCACAGGGTACCTACAGTGATATGGGAAGGCAGAGGAAGAACACTTAACTAACATCCAGTGGCCATCAGGGTCACCAGGAAAACCTTCTTAAACTGATATGAAAGTTAGAGATGAAAAATGAATAGTACTTTGCACATCAATACACAGGTTTAGAAAATGAGATAGTGTTTCAGTCTAAAGGAAGAGCATGTGACGAATGTTAAGGGCAACCAAAAGCAAGTTTTATTTACTTAGGGAAAGAGAAGAGTTAAAAATAAGGAGAAAAATGTGAAGTTTTAAACAGAGTCCATATCTTGTAAAGACTGGAAAAACATTTTAAAAAGTTCGGTCTGTCAAGCATTCATCTAAGAAACTAACTTTCGTATTTGTTTTATTCACATCCCATACTATGCTCTACTATATGTACACCACAGTGTGTTGCATGCATGAGGTATTTAATAAATATGCATTAGAAGATGATAAAGCAATGGAAATACCTAATCAGAGTAAATGTTAGAAAGTTCTACTTATGTTTAGCCGAAGAGATTCTGTTATTAGAAGCTCTCATATTAACTCTGAATCATCTTTCTACTTGTACCTGAAAAGAGCAACCAGGTTGCTTACATATTCATGGAACACACAACTGTTAAGGGTAGTGAATGTATCTGCTACATATGCCTGTAGCAGAATTGTGTGTGCATATGTGTATAAAATCTGTTTATTAGCATGAACAGTATTTTAATGACACATTTATATATTTACCTTTATATATTTTCCTTTGTTGACTATTTTATTCCGAATTCCAAGATGTGTTATACTCTTTACCTAGGGTCATTAGTGAATGTAGGCAAAAACAGTAAACAGATGCACCCTCAGCATCTTCTTGGTGACTTCTTATATAAAAGTTTAGTTGCTAATGGTACATCAACAAGGCAGAATGTGTCAGTTAAATGTAATATCTTTTGGAATGAGAACAGAAGTTCCAACAAAGGCACAGACTGCATTAACAGTTGGATGAGCATTAGCCATGACATGTTTGTCCTTGATGTTCAAAGATAATAGCCAGTGGGTGGGTTTCTCCCAATGTGTACACAGATTTGCAAAACCAAAAGTGTATGACCAGCTGCTCACAGGTGAAAGCTCTGTTGTGCCTTTCATTTTTGGCAGCTCAAGTCTTTTGACTCATGCCCTACATATGCCATTGCTTGGGAAAATGTACAAAATCTCCTATTGTTTTACACCAATCCAATTGACTTGCTGCTGTTTCCCTGCTACTGCACAGCTGTGTCAAAGGGCTTGCATGCTGCCTCAGGAACTGCAACTATAAGCTTAATAACAGAGTACTTTTAAGTGGAGCATCAATTGTGACTTTCCCAGAAACAGACTGTTTTAAGAGCGAGAGAATACATGACTGGGAGGTATCACAAATTTTATGTAAAGTCTTAATTTTGTTAAATGAGAAAATGAAAGTTTATACAATTTCACTGCCATAAATTCTACATTGGTTAGTAACACAAGTAAGGCTGATGGCCATTTCAACATACATATAATGCAATGCACTACCAGAATCATCCACTGACAACAGCTTTCTTTTCCTTTCCTTTTTTCTTTTATCATGCTTTATTATCTTCTTTCCTTCCTATCGTCTTTCCTATTAGATGACCACTCAGTTATTAATTCATTTATTCATAATTTTATTTTTCAAGCGCCTACCATGTTCTAGAATCACTCCTAATTTCTAATGATATAAAAAATGTTAACAGCCCAGCTATCACATTAAAAAATAATAGCTAAGGCTTCAGAAACAAGAAAGTATACATTAATTTTTTTCCTGTTCCTTCTAAGCACAACATATCCTGGAAATTACTTAACAGACAATAGTAAGAAGACTCTGAGTCCTGAAAAGAAGGCAGTTGAGCTATAGAGTATAGAACTTGAGAAATAATAAAGCCATGAGTTCCCTGAGTTTTCTTTTTATCTCTCATATACCCAAGTTACTGGAGAGGCCTGCAACAAAGAACTACTAAAAGGCATAAAATAACAAAAAAAGAAGAAAAGGAAAAAAGGAAAAACCTGCTCTTTCTGACCAAAGGACTGGGAAAGGACTTCCAATAGGCCTAGTGGGAACTCCCAGAATTTTTTCACAAGAGGCCTTTGTTGATGATCCAGTGCACTAACAGCAATGAAGCTTCAGCTATCCCAGCCTCTGCTCCACAACTCAGGCTAGGTGGGTGGTACGATCTGCTGGCAGCCACAGAAACAAAGCCCTAGCTATTCTATCCACCATTCCAGAACCAGTCCCATCTGCTCACAGCTACAGCAGTAGCAAAGACCTATGCCTTTCTGGCTTCCACCCAGTGGCATAAGACAAGGCCCAGTGGCTTCTCACTTCCAAACAGAAGATTGCTCAGTGACCCCACAGATGGCACCAGTAGGGATTGAGCAGAAGGAGCTCCAGCAGCATCAGAATAAAAAAACAGACAAGTATAACATTGCAAGGATTCAGAAACTAAACTTTATGGGAATTAAAACTCACAGAAGTAGATTATACCAACAACCAGGAAAATACAATTTAATGAGAAAAGACAAAATATACCAATATGGAAATGTATGACGTTATCTGACAAGAATTTTAAAACAACTATCATTAAAATGCTTTAGAAAACAACCATGAATTCTCTTGAAACATGTTACAATAGGAAATCTCAGCAAAGAAATGGAAGTTACATAAAATAACTAAATGGAAAATATAGCTGACAGCTACAATAACTGATATTAAATAAAAGCCAAAAAATTTCACTTATGTAAACTAACATAAACATAAAATACATTACACATAATTACTTCAAATGTTAAAATGTCTAAACATACAATTTAACAGCTAGGATCTGACAGAATAGATTAGAAAAAAACATGATCAACTACACACAGTTTTCAAAAAGTTCACTTCAAACATATCAACATAGGCAAGTTAAAAGTAAAGCAAGAAAGATATGTCCTGCATCAATTAATAAAAATTCTAGTATTACCTACATTAGGATTACAAAATTACTTTGGAGCCAACAAAATTACAGGAGCAAAAATGAACACTGTATTAAGATCAAAAAGAAATTCATCAAGGACATACAGTAGTCCTAAATGTGTATATGAATGAAACAACATGGCTTAAAAATACAAGAGGAAACAACTAAGCTGAAAGGAGAAATAGTCAAATCTGCAAACATAGCTGGGGGTTTTACCATTTCAATTTCAATAATTTATAGAATGACATGACAAAAAATTGGTAAGAACATGGAAGATGAGAGAATTCCATCAAGCAAGAGGTTCTATTTGTCGTTTACAGAATACCTCAAGAATTCATGTTCAAGATAAGAACATAAATCAGTGATACTAAAAACTGAAAAATCTATAGACACAAAACAATAAACACAAAATTATTTCTGAAAAAAAAAAAAAAAAAGAATTCTACAGATAAAAGCCCAGCTAGACTGATTAGGAATGGGAAAGAGGAAAAAGAGAGAGAAAACGTGAAATAGAGAAACAGTGAAAGACAGTAATTTCAACAACAGTCCTGAAAAAATTGGATAGTAATATTTTTTTAAAATCTTAGCCCTTACCTCATGCTACACTCAAAACAGTACTGGAAACTGATCGTAAATGTAAACAAAGGAGTAGGACAAACAAACAAACAAAAACCTTTCCAGCAGAAACACTGGAGAAAAATTTGTGTCTTTGGTTTGGGCAAATCTTTCTAAGATGATACGAATAAAAATACAAATCATGGGCGATGCCTGTGGCTCAAAGGAGTAGGGCGCTGGCCCCATATGCTGGAGGTGGTGGGTTCAAGCCCAGCCCCAGCCAAAAACTACAAAAAAGCCCAAGTGCCCATCGATCCATGAATGGATTAATAAATTGTGGTATATGTACACCATGGATTATGCAGCCTTAAAGAAAGATGGAGACTTTACCTCTTTCATGTTTACATGGATGGAGCTGAAACATATTCTTCTTAGTACTAAGTATCTCAAGAATGGAAGAAAAAGTATCCAAAGTACTCAGCCCTACTAAGAAACTAATTTATGGCTTTCATATGAAAGCTATAACCCAGTTATAACCTAAGAATAGGGGGAAGGGGGAAAAGGAAGGGAGGGAGGTGGGCAGAGGGAGGGTGATTGGTGGAATTATACCTGTGGTGGATCTTACAAGGGTATATGTGAAACTTAGTAAATGTAGAATGTAAATGTCTTAACACAATAACTAAGAAAACGTCAAGAAGGCTATGTTAACCAGTGTGATGAAAATGTGTCAAACGGTCTATAAAACCAGTGTATGGTGTCCCATGATCACATTAATGTACACAGCTATTATTTAATAAAATAAATAAATAAATAAGTAAATAAATAAAGCAGGTGTAGTTTCTGCTTCATTGATTATGCTTTTGTTTTCATATACGAGTCTGCTCATGTTTGTTAATACAATAAAGTTACTAAGAAATCCTTCAAAAAAAAAATACAAATCATAAAAGAGAAGCAATATAATGGACTGTAGCTTTTTTTTTTTAAATTTCAGGTTAACATGAGGGTGCAAATGATTAGGTTACAGTTTGCTTTTGTTAGGTAAGGTACAATTTGTAGTTGAGCCCTTCACCAGGGAGGCATGCCATGTACATTGTGCCCATTAGGTGAGAGCTTGCCAATCCCCCTTTTCTCCCTCTCCCCCTTCTTTCATACCCTTTTCCCCTACGTCAATTTAATTGTGTTTTTCTCTCATGTAGACATACAGTTGTTCACCTACTAGTTTCACCTGCTTTTCCAAATGATCTTTATCTACATCCAGTTAATACAAAAGATGTGATGTCTTCATCTTTTTTAATGACTGAATAGTATTCCATGGTATACATGGACCCCAGTTTATTCGTCCATTCATGGGTTGATGGGCACTTGCATTGATTGAACTGAGCTGCAATGAACATTCTGGTGAAAATTTCCTTATAGTAGAATGATTTTTTACTTCTGGAATTAGTAAATCTAATGGGATTGTGGGATCAAATGGAAGATCTACTTGTAGCTTCTTGAGGAGCCTCTATACTTTTTTCCACAGATCCCACCAACGGTATAAAAGTGTTCCCTTCTCTCCATATCCACACCAGCATCTGCATGTTGGGACTGAGATGTGAGCTAGTCTCATCGTGGTTAGGTAATATCTCAAGGTGGTCTTTATTTGCATTTCTCTGATGATTAGGGATGAACATTTTTTCATGTGAAATATTATTGATGGGCATTTATAAATTTATAAATGATGAGCATTTTTTCATGTGCAATATTATTGGCCCTCTGTTTGTCTTCTTTGGAGAAGGTTTTGTCTCTTGCCCACTTATACATTGGATTTTTTGCACTTTCCTTGTTGATTAGTTTGAATTTTCTGGACTATAATTTCTTTTTAAATTTGCTTTTTATAAGACACTTTTAAGGAAGGGAAAATGTTAGTGACAGATGAAAAGAAAATCTTTGCAAAAGATACATCTTATATGACAAAGGTTGTGTGTCCAGAATACATAAAGAACACATTAACTTAATGACAGAAAGTAAAAACCTCATTTTAAAAAATGGACAAAAGTTTTGATCCAACATTGCACAAAGTGTGGTCTACTTATATATTTCAGATATCTTTAATAGCCCCTAAATTCCTTACATTGTCAAAATTTCACCTCCCTTGCCATACTTTATTTCATAGCCCTTACTACATTCTGATATGCTATGTATTATACTATGTATTTACTTGTCTATTGGTTTATGGTCTACTTCTTCCACTGGTCTGTAAGCTACAATGGGACATGGAATTTGGATCTTTTTAAATGACATACATTAATGTAAAACAGTATGTGGCACAAAGGAGACTGCCTGTCAGTAGATGGTAAATGTCTGAATGGGTGAATGATCTGCATAACCATAAATCATGGCTAGTTCCACAGTTAGTAGCAACACATATTTGTGCCTCTTGTCAATCATTTATGATGTTATGAAGTCACAGTGAACTCTGTAGGTTGTGCAGGGGAAAATGATACTTGACCTGTTTTCTGTCCCCTATGATGGGCAAAATAAAAGTGTTTCTGACATGTTCTGGAAAAAAAAAAGTTTATAATTACAGAGGTGTCTCAACTGGCTCTTAGAAAAACACAAATCATTAACACAATCAGCAAAGATGCTTAGTCTCAGTAAACATTTAAAAAATATAACAATTACAAATAATTTTAATGAATGGAAGCATTTTTTATATACCTTTATACAATTTAAATGGTTAATATAAAAATAAGTATCTTTGTATACTTCAATAAAAAAAAATTGTATCTGGATATTTAAAACTGCCAAAAGAACTGACAAAATATACCACTATAGCACTACTTCTAACATAGCATGGTGCATTATGACAATGGAATAAAGAAAACCAATACTGTAATCACCATAATTTTTTTAAGTTGTAAATAACTGAAAAAATAAAGTGACTATCCAAATTATAATCGATTTTGGACCTACGGCATTTATATGATAAAGAGATACATGGAAAGGGAAAAGGCCAACATATGGCCTAACTTTTATTTTTAATGTACCACTTTATTTAATAAAAATTTAAAGTTACCTGAGGATTTATGACTTATTTTTCTCTTAATCATTTTAAAACAAAAATTTTCAAAGAGTTTAGTGACTTCCGTATCAACATTAAAAAGTCACAGAGTAGGTAGATATGAATAAGATGGGACAAAATCCCCAGGTTATGTCCTTGTTCTTTCCCTTGCTTTTCCAAGCCACTCACTTTGTACACCTATGAAATACTGGCTGTCTCTAGGTGAATACTGATAACTACTGAGTGGTAAAACCAAGGCAACTCTGTGCATACTTTGAGGTATGAAAAATAACAGATAACTCTTCCTGAAGAGATAGAGAAGCATTTATATAGATAGGGTGAAAATTATCTCCCTTAAAAATTAGACCGAAGCAATAGGAACCATCTAAACATGATTGTAAGTGCAAAAGATACACAAAAATGAGTTTGAAACTTAGAAATAATCCTTTTAGTGCTCAGGCTCTCATCATGATGTTTTAGTTGATTACTATCATAAAACAAAGAGTAAGAAGCTGGAGGGTTAGATGTGACTAGAAAAGATTCAAAAGGCATTCATGGGCCTTTGCTTCTAGTGAGATATCCTCCAGGAATTTAGTTCAGATGGTCCCTGTCTGAAATGCACGGATGCTGAGCATTGTTAGAGTAATGACAGACTAAAATTGGGAATTGAACAGTGTGTAAGTCAGAATCTATCCATCTGGAACTAGCAAGCCAAGACAAGAATTGCCTTATGATCTGCAATTTAGATGCCAAACAAGAAGAATCTTCCTAAAACAAAATGTAGTATCTTGATCTCAGAATAACAAAGCACGGCTATAGCTAACATCATTCAGTGACTCTCAAAATCATAGTTCATGGAAGAGCAGTAATAGCTTTCTTACCTAAATGTTAAGCCTCTGGAATGGTATTTCTTAATTGTTTTAGTGAAACCTCAAATTAGAATTCTATTGACCAAGTTGATGTTGAAAAATAAATAGGAAACTGTGAAAGGTAAAGATTGTAAATCATATTAAATATTAAAGCAACTTGAAGATATACAGTTTATTGGAAAATTGGTCCATTCTTTGTTGTATACCTTTAAACATTTACTAAGCTTTTATATGACAGATTATCCTCAAATTATGTTTGCGGTTATTCACGTTCTGGCTTTATTTAAATATATCCCCTAAAAGGGGCTGATAGAAGCAGAAACTGAAATGTTAATAACATCTATTATGTGTCAAACGTAAGTTGAGACATTGTTCAAAAATTGCCTTATATGGTTTTCACATACCATAAGAATAAAACATTCTTATCATTATTATCTTTAACTAATAAATGACAAAATTGAATTCTTATTCAATTGTTCAAGGTTACAAAGGTATTAAGTAGTTGAACTGATATTAAACATGGATTTACCTTACTCCAAAGACTACCTTCTTTGCATTTTGCCATGAATCATACTGTAAGAAATCCGATTATAACCATTTTTAGGGAGTAACTAATTTTCTGATGAAATACACCTCTCATAGTTAAAGTCAGGCTTTGAACACCTGGATATAAACTCTCTTTCCCACTCACTTGAACTATAAAACAAATTTAGATAATATGATAGAAGAGATCAAATGCTGAAAAACGCTAGTTAGTAGAATGCTGTGATTGAAGGGTATTTTTAAAATCATTTTTTACTAAGACATCCCCTCTCTCAACTGTTTTAGTATCTGAAATATCTAAAATTATCAATAAATACTTCTTTAAGATTTAAAAAATCAAGTGTAAGACATACATATTTTGGCAGTAAAGCACTACTGCATGTGGGTAGAACAGGACTAAGAAAAAACAAGGAATATCCAAATGAATTTTTAAAACATTATTATTAGGTAGCAGATAGAGAATAAGATGGTGTTGACCCAAGGGAAAAATAAGCCTTTGACAACTGACTTTTATAACTAAAAACCTCTCTGGCCTCACTCCAGTCGGCACATATAGTAAAAAGGGCACATTTTGGTGTCAGATAGATTTGTTTTAGATTTAGATTTACCACTTACTACTGTGGCTTTGACTATTTAGCTTTTGTGAGCCCCTGTTTCCTTTCTATTATTTTAGAATACTAAGTCAATTCCAAGTTTCTTTGTGGCAATTAATAGAGAAACTATGCATTTTCTAAAAAATATAGTGCCTTTGTGTTAATAAATGTGAATTTGGGTCATACAGTTCATAATTTCCACAGATGCCAGTTTTAAGGAGGAATTGGCCCATTTTCTTTTTCTGATTTCAAAGTATATATCTCAGTTTTGAACTTGCTATTGCCTTTTTCAAAGAACTAAGACAATTAGCTCCTGAAATTCAGAGAGGACCATTTTGCTTACATGTTTATGAAAGAAAAACAATTCCTAATTGTGTCACAGTAAATTTTTTAGCTTTTCAATATAATCTTACTCTGCCCTAATAACTAAGGATTTGACCTTTGTGCCTAAGTCCTTCTAAACAAGTTGAGGTTATTATGTCAAATTTTTGATTATAATTTTTTTTTCTAGAAGTTTAACTGGTCTACCTCTATATTTATAATACATAGGGAAATAAAAGCATAATAGCCAAGTCTTCATTCTTATCAGTTCTGGACAATTGCTGGAAATACTTAGAAATAGTTGGTTCACTGTCTAAAGCAGTAAGTACAATGTCTTGTCTGAAAATTATTTGCAGCCATATCTGATAAAAGGACTTTTATATAGAAGAGAATTAACTCTAACTAAATAGTAAGAAACAAACCACATTTTTAAATGAGCAAAATATTTAAATAGACATTTCACTCAAGAAAAAATGAAAACGAATAATGAGCATAAAAAGACAGCAATTATAATTAATCACTAGGGGAATGTGATTAATGTGATTAACACATAATGACATACTACCTAATACCCACAAGAATGGTTATAATCAAAGTTACTGAGTACATAAAGACCTGAACAAATTGAAAACCCTGCTAACGAAATGTAAAATGGTAGCACCACTTTAGAAAGCACCATGTCACTTTCCTAAAAAGTCAAACATATACTTATCTTGTGTCTTAGCTACCCCATTCCTAGGTACTGGCTCAAGGGAAATGTAAATAAATATACATTTATACTAAAACTTTTAAGGAAACATTCACAGCAGCATTATTTATAGAATTCAATATTTACAAACAATATAATTTCCATCAACTGGTAAACAGATAAACTGTATGTAACTATATCCACACACTACAACAAAGATGAACCTCAGAAACACCGTGTTACAGGAAAGAAGACAGATCCAAATAAAGTACATATTGTGTTTTCTGGATGTCCAGAAAACGCTATACTTTTTGCAGAGACAAAAACTTTATCAGTGTTTATCTATACTTAGGAGTAGAAACTGGAGTTCACTGAAAATAGGGAAAATAAATCTCTAAGCCATAATGAAAATGTCTTAAAACTGATTCCCCAATTCTATAAATGAAATAAAATCACTGAGTTTCATACTTATAGTTGATAATTTTATACTATATAATTTATATTGCAATAAACCTGTTTTAAAAACAATAAGGATTCCATAATCCCAGAACAGTATTAAAAATACACAATAGGCTCGGCGCCTGTAGCTTAAGTGGCTAAGGCGCCAGCCACATATACAGAACTGGCCAGTTGGAATCCAGCCTGAGCCTGCCAAACAACGACAACTACAACCAAAAAATAGCCGGGTGTTGTGGCAGGCGCATGTAGTCCCAGCTACCTGGGAGGCTGAGCCAAGAGAATCATTTAAGTCAAGGAGTTGGAGGTTGCTGTGAGCTGTGATGCTACTGCACTCTACCCAGTATGACAGCTTGAGGCTCTGTCTCAAAAAAAACAAAAAAACCCACACACAATAAAACTAGAGAAAAATATGCATTGGTTTATAAAAGTATTTTGCTCATAAAGTGTTTGAATCCCTAATGCACACTTTCAGATTAATTATTTTATAGAGGTTGCCAAAAAATATATACATATTTTAAGACAGGAAAAAAACTGTATTAATTAAAATTGTAATACTCAAGTCATGTTTGACTTCTGCAATTACAGAAATACAAGATACAATATACAAGATAACATTTTGGTCAGGGTCTCACAGAGTTGCAATCAAGATATTACCTAGGTAGTTCTAAGCTCAAGAATCTGCTTTCAAGCTCACATTCTGACTGTTCGCATGAACAATCTGTTTGACTAAGGGCTCTGCCTTGTTACAGGCTGTCAACTGTGATTTATTTACAGATCCTAAGAGGCCACTGATACTCATCATAGGCAATTCATGACAGTAACTGTTTGCTTCTTTAAGGCCAGGGGGATCTATTCATGCAGCCTACTAAAGAGAATTATATAATGAAATAGAGGCATAAGAGTAACATGCCATCTCCTCTGCCTAATGAGTAACCTAATCAACAGAATGACACCCATCATTACTATATTCTATTGGCCACAGTTTCCATCTGCACTTGAAAGGAAAAGAGCTTACAAGGAAGTGACTTATTAGTACCCATTCTACTAATTTCTGTGCTGATACCATTGATTGAGAGATTATAGTACATAGCTTTATCAGTCTAACTGCAACTGATATACTTCAAGGTTACTATGAAAAATATAATTTGGTTTAATTTCTTCTCTCCCACATTTTATTCTATGTTAAACCCCACATCACATTGTCTCTACTTTTATTTACACAGCCAATTATCTTTTTCTAAAAGATTTAAGTATTAAGAAAAAAAATATTGGGTACATTCAATACTTGCTTTTTCATTTTTGTGATACTTTACTAAGAGGAATATGTTTCAACTCCATCTAGGTTAATACAAACGATGTAAAGTCTCAATAATAGTATGAAGCCAATAGATGATCTAATACATGCCCACATAAGAGAAAAAAAATCAATTCAAGTTGGGGGAGCAGAAGGAGAAAGGAAATAGGTGTTCTCCTACTTAATTGTCACAATGTAAAAGTATATGGCACAGCTCTTGGGTTTGGGACACAACTATAAGAGGGACTCTACCTTACAAATACAAACATTGTAACCTAGTTGTTTGTACCCTCACATTAATCTAAAATTAAATATATATATGTATATATATTATATATGTGTGTATATATATATTATATATATATAATATATATATCTTTACTAATGTAATTATTTCTGGTATATTTCACTCTTTTGTAAACAGCAAATTTCAAACTAATGTCATTTTCCTTCTGTCAGAAAAATGTCTTTCATGTTTCTGACAGTTTAAGTCTGACACTGAAAAATTCTTTCCACTTTTGTATATCTAAAAATGTCTTTAATTAACTTTCATTTTTGAGTGGTGTTTTCTGTATAAAGAAATCAAAGTTGACTTTTAAAATTCTAGAGTACTTAAAAGATGATGTTCCACCGTCTTGTTGCTGCTTGTTCAACAAGAAATTTCCTATAATCCTTATTTTTGTTTCTCTGTGGGCAACATCCCTCCTCAATGCTTATAACTGCCTAAGCACTTTCTCTGTATCAGTGGTTTGGAGCCATGTAATTATGATGTGCCTTGGTTCTTCATATTTCTTGGATCTGGAGTTCAGAGCTTCTTGGATATGTAAACTTAAAACTTTCATCTAATTTCAAATTTTGGTCATTACTTTTTTTCTGTGTCTCTCTTACACTTCCTTCAGAGACTCCACTTGCAAGTATATTAAGCTATTAGAAGTTGTCTCAAAGTTCACTGTTGTTTTTTTTTAATATTATTTTATTTTAATTTTTAATGTTATTTTTAATGTTTTCTTTTATTATTTTGTGATTCATTTTGGATAGTTTCTAAAAAATGTTTTCAATTTCATTAAACTTTTATTCTGCAATGTTTAATATGCTATTAATGCCATCTAATTCCATCACATTAGAGTTTATCTCTACAATTTTGAAGTTCTTTATTGTAAGTTTCATGTCTTTGATTAACTTTTTTGAAAGCTTTTTAACAATAGTAGTTCAATGTAAAGTATAAATTCAATGGCTTTTTGTATAGAATTATTCAACCCTTTCATAACCTAACTGTAGAATACTTTTATTTACCCCCTTAAAAGATAGCCCATATCCATTTGCAGTCTTTCACTGTACTCCATCAATGTTCCAACCCCACTGACCTCCAGCCCTGGACAACCACTGCAGAAATTTACTTTTTTCGGTACATTTTCCTTATCTTGACTTTCATATTAATGGAATACTATGTGGTCTTTTGTGGCTGGCTTCTTTCACTTAGTATATTTAATGTTTTCAAGATTTACTCATATTTTAGAATATGGTACCTCATTCTTTTTTTAATTGCTGAATAAAACAGTAATTAAATGGATACATTTCTTCATTCACTAGCTAATGGGCATTTAAGTTGTTTCTACTTTCTGGCCCTTGTAAATAATGCTGGTATGGACATTCGGGTATAAGGTTTTGTGTGTGCATATGTTTTCATTTGTCTTGGATATCTAGTTAGGCTGGAATTGTGGAGCCTAAGGTAACTCTATTGTTTACCTGCTAAGAAGCTAAGCAACTTCAGCTGCTTCAAGAAGCTAAGGTAACTCGGCAAAGAACTGCTAAGATGCATCATTCCCATCAATGACATGAAGGTCTTACTTTCTCCACATCCTTACCATTATTTATTACCTTTTTGATTATAGCTCTGCTTAACTTTTTGAACATGAGATATAGAGCTATAATCACTATACTCTCTCTATATATACAGTTACATAGATTTAGCCGTTTCAGTGTTCTTGTTTATTGATTCTAACATGTCTTTCAGTTTGAATAAGCAAATGAGTTTTTCCCCTCAGTATAGGTCTTCTTTTCCTCTTTTGCTAGCTTGATAATTCTTAACTGAATGCTAGATGTGCACTGTGCCTTATTGGTTATTGAACATTTCATATTTCCATATTACTGAAGTTTAGTCTGTCCTATATTTAACAGCCTGAAGCACTTGGGTCTTTTAAGATGTTAGGTGACACTAGCAGAGTGCTCGGTCTAGGGCTAATTATTGTCTACTAAATAATTAGTAAATAACTACAAAAGCAAGACTTTTCTGCGTACTCTACCCAATACCCACTATTTTTGACCCTGTGTGATCTCCAGGCATCTTTGTTTCCTCACACACTCCACGGTACTTAGCTGAATACTCAAGAAAACTTTGCAGAACTCTGAGTTCTCTGAACAGTTCTCTCCTTTGTCCTATAAATTACCTACCTCGGTCTCCCCGGAACTTCAGCTCTATCTTGTCAACGTTAATACTCTGGGCTTTATTTGACTTCACTCTCCCTGCATCACGTCTTTTAAAAAAGAACTTTAAAAATGGTACGCTTTCTGAGCTCGTGCCTTTTGCTCTTAGTATCTTCAGGATAGTAACAGTAACTCATTACTGATGCCCAGCGTCTTAGAAACCAGCTCCGATTTCTAAACAAAGTGTGAATTCCGTTAAGTTACCCTGAGACGCAACTCATATCAATATTTTTCATTTTCCACACAGAGCCAGGCGAATTCAGACACAGGGCTGCCGAGCCCACGCCCCTCCTACCGTCTCCAGCACCGCCCATTGGCTAGTGCGCAGGCGCATAACCGTTCGCGGCCGGACTCAACTGCGCCTGCGTCAGGCGGTAGGTCACGCCAAGACGCGAATCCGAGCCTGCCAATTAAAATGCAAGATAATTCTTTATTCCCGCCCAGTGACCCAGCAGCCAATCGCCTGTCCCGGCGGACAGTGCGCGGTGAATACGAAGCCCTCTGAGGCGGGGGTGAAGGTAGCTAACTCGGCGTTCGGAAAAATGGAGGCGGCGGGGACTGACACAGAAGCGGCAACCGTGGAGTAAGTGTTTGGGCCACGGAACAGCTGGGAGCGAGACGGGGCGGATCTTGCGGCATCCTGCGGGCAGGGGTTGATCCTCTCGATCCGATACAGCTGTTTGGATTCGCCCCTACCCTGAGGTGATCTGATCCCCGTCCCCAGACAGATTTCTGAGGTGATTGTTGCCTGGCTCTGGGAGTCCGGCCTTTGAGGGACTGTTCTCCGTTCCGCTTCCAGGAGTGTGCCCTAGAAGGGGACGTCTGCCCGAAAGTTCTTTTTAAACGGGACATCCCCGTCTGCCTTCCACATCTTGTCAGGCGTCGCCGTTCTAATAGGAAACCTTCCATCCTGAAAGGGCCTTTTAATTTCCGTCTTCTGTCCCAAGACAGTACTTTCCCAATCGGTAATTTTATCCTCATTCCGGCTTCTCAGTAGAGAGCTCCAGTCCTAACAAGGAAGAACCCGAGACCCTAGAACAAGGCGTCTTGCCCTCTGTCCCTGCCCCAAGGCCAGTGCGTCTGCCAGGAGGCTCCCGAGGGCCGTCAGAGCTTTGTCCTCCGCCCTTTCCGCTTTCGTGTGTATCCACCTGTATGTAGGTCTTTGCAATGGTTTCTATTCCGTGAGACGCTCCGTTTAAAATCGCAGCCCCTTCCCCACACTCCTTGTTCCCTGTCAGGGTGGCAGCCTGCCCGTGGTTCTGGGCGTGCTGTTGTCCTAAGAATGACTTGATACACCAAAGTGTGAAGTCCAGCCTCCTGGTTCTGTTATCCTGGTTCTCTGGCTGCTTAGGAAGGAAAAATCACCAAAAGGCCAATACAACAGAAGGACCACAGGCAGTCTTACACAAGCAGCTCTTTATTATGAAATGGAACAAGTTTGTCTCCGAAAGCAGGGAGAGAGACACTGACTCTCACTTACTGTCTCAGGTTGTTTCCATTTATTGGCCCAGGCCTGGGGTAAGCCCTTGGGAGTGTAGGTTGTTAGTAAATGAGCAACAGATGTCCTCAATTTCATCTACCTGTATGAGTTCCCGCTGGGAGAGCCCGCCTGCAGGGGGTGAGGGTAATTTTCAGATTGATAAAGCATTCCCCCCTTTCTCAGGTTAGCAGGTGAAGCAGTTGTTCAAGACAGCACCAAAACAGGACACCAGGGAGATTCTAATTACCTAACAGACTGGCAGATATATTTTCTGTTGGCCCTTATTACCACTGTATGTTCTCCATGCACACACTATTTGTGGTCTGATGACCTAGACCCATCTGGCCTCTATGTAGCCCCTAGTGAAGGCAAGACTCTGAGCACTGATAAACTCATTCACATCTGTGCATGTTCATGTTCCCTAGAACTAGTACAGTAGGAGACTGCAGTTTGTCCTGTTTTCTTTGCTCCTCCAGAGTCTTGGCTGAGGTGGCAGGCATCCTGGAACATATAGGCCTGCAGGAAGAGTCAGAACTGCCAGCACAGATCCTGGCTGAGTTTATGATGGTATGTATAAGATGGGTGCCAGCCTTTCAGAAGTCAGGGGTTGATCCTGGCTCCTCCTGTTGAAATGGAGAGCAGATTGGAAGGCCAGCCTGTTTGGGCCATAGGACCAGGGAGGTAAAGATGTTCCCTGCTTCTACCCTTCCTCTGAACAGGACTCCCAGAAGAAAGACAGGCTGCTTTGCAGCCAGCTTCAGGTGGTAGATTTCTTGCAGAACTTCATGGCTCAGGAGGACCCTGCTCAGGGCCTTGACCCATTGGCTTCTGAAGACTTGAGCCGTGAGTAGGCAGGGGATTGGGGGAGGGGCTGGCCTGAGTGAGGTAGGAAAGAATATGTCAATTAGTTCCTGTGTTTGGCTGATGGTAAGACTGAGGCTCAGGATTGCAGCGAAGCAGTCAGGCTGGCAGGCCAGACTCACTTATGCCTTCATTACTGGTGGCTCATCTCAGGACAGAAGGCCATTGCAGCCAAGGAACAATGGAAAGAGTTAAAGGCCACATACCGGGAGCATGTGGAGGCCATCAAAAGTGTCCTGACCCAGGCCCTGACTCGGGAGGAAGAGGTCCACAGGAAGCGGACACAGCTCCAAGAGGCCCATGCGCAGCTCCAGGCTAAGGTGCACTCAGGCATTGAATCGGGGAGGGAAGGGCAGACCAACAGGAAGAAGGGAAGAGTGAACAGACTGAATTTAGCTCATTTACCACCTCCTAAAAATTCAGCTGGGACAATGCATATCTTTTCTCCCTATCCCTCTTCTTTGCTACCTGCAGAAGCAAATGGCTATAGAAAAATTTAGAGCAGCTCAGAAGCAGCGGCAACTACAACAGGTAGGTTCATCTCCCTAGGAGATTATCCCTTCTCACCACCATGCTGTTACATAGGCTGTCTTTTTTCTAGAAGATCTTCATTTTGTTTCTTCCTTAGAGGCATTATAATTTCCAACATGGGCTTGAATCTCAGCATGACCATTTACCACTGCATGACCTTGAACAGGTCACCTAACTTTCTTTGTTTATGTATGAAATGGAGACAATAATAGCACATACACTATGGAGTTGTTAATTAATCATTACAAGTGCTTAAAGAAATACCTGGAACATAGCAAGCAAAAGGAGCTTTATTATCTTTGTGCCCATTTCCTGAGAATGCCTCACCTTGGAACAGCTCACTGTGATCCTTTCTTTTCTATATGTTCCTGCTTTTGCCTGAAGTGAATAGGGTCCCTTTTTTCATCAGTGAGTCTGAGCCCCAAGGTAGATTTAGGATGGAGTGTAGGGGAGATGACTCTAAGACTTCAGCATCTAATATGCCATGTCTGTTCCTCAATCCTGGCAGGAGAAGCATCTACAGCATCTGGGTGAGGTTTCTACAGAGGTAAAGAAGCGTCAGACAGAAACTCAGCAGGAGCTTGAGCGGCTAAGTCAGGAAATTGACATCTTGAAGCAGCAGGCAGGATGGGAGCAGGACAAGCTACAGAAGTAAGGCTGAGAGCATGGACTGCATACCCAGAATAGTCTAGCTGAGATTCCCTCCTTTCACACCTACCACCTCCTTCCAGGTACCAGACCTTCCTTCAGCTGCAATATACACTTCAGGGTAAGCCGCTGTTCCCTGAGGCTGAGGCAAAGATGCCACAGGAGCTTCCCCTGCATCTGGAACTCCCTGAAGCTAAAACTCAGCTGCTGACCCAGCCCCAAGAACAGAACACTGGTGACAAGGAGAAAGATTGTGCCGTATCCCTCAAAGTGAATGAGGTGAGATAGATGTGTTGGCAGGTAGATAGATTGAAAGATTAGCTTTACCCTCTGCCCATACTATATGTTATATTTCACCAAGGCTTCCAGACAACCTGCTGGAGACGTGAGCTTGCCACAGCTCCCTGAGGTACAAGGGCATGAGAAAGGATTCTAGAGCAGGTAAGACTCCAACTTAGGCTTTAGTGTTCTTGGCCTGAAGTGCGGAAGGAGGAAGGGCCTCTAAGCTACCTCTTTGTATCTGAGGTCTGCTGCTTACTGAACAGTTGGGAGGTGGGAGGAAAAAGCTTATGTTATGGTTGAAGCTTAACAGCTCATTCCCATGCCCGGGCCTAACCCCTCTTGCTCTTTCCCAGTGTCCTGCCTCTATCCTCATTGCAGGATGGACTGAACTTCTGAGTACACCCTGATTTCTGACCATTATCTAGGGTTGGGGGCAAGCTCTGGGATCTAGAT
This sequence comes from Loris lydekkerianus, assembly GCA_963574355.1. Lineage (NCBI taxonomy): Eukaryota > Metazoa > Chordata > Mammalia > Primates > Lorisidae > Loris > Loris lydekkerianus. Next base: position 20,633 of record CAUYPK010073787.1, read on the forward strand.
TAAAAGTTCTGTGTTTCTCTCAGTTGCCCATTTGTTCATCTTCATATGCTAGTGGGAAGAACTACAGACATTCAAAAGCCAATAACATGAGAGGAGCTGGTACTAGTATGAACAAAGGGTGTGCAGATGGAAAGAGTCCCTGAATGGGGTCTCAGGTTGCTTCACCATATCATGGAGACATATTGGTATAACTCGAGGAGAAGAATGTTTTATGCAGTAGGCTAATTGTGGGAAGATAATTTCATTCACCAGCCCAGATTTTTTTAATGAATTCAAATGTATTAGTCCTTCCTGGTGTGAGGCCCTTGCTATGACCAGGGTTATAATAGTGGGCTTATTTGACCCTGTTTTAGGATATAGCGCCTAGTGTTATGTTCCTGATATGTTTATACATTATCTAATACTTTACTTGATCACTGTTTTCAGACATTCCTAATACTACGTTCCTGATGCATTTGTGTACCTTATTTAATACTTTTCCTTGATCACTTTTCAGTTATTTATATCTCTTCAAAGATTCAACATATGGCTTTTGTGATCCACTTTTTTTAGTTTCACTCAATTCTCATGATATCGTGATCATTTCTTCCCTTCTATTTTTGGGTGGAGATGTGCTTTTTTTTGTAAACTCTAATTTTTATCATACGATAGAGTCATGTATTTGGATTTTAAACTTTCAAGGCTATAGATATCTTCTGACATCCACTGAGTATTTTCGCAGTTATTCAATTCATAGCGTTTTCAGTTTTTGTTGTTATTGCATTGATTTGTGAGTTTCTTTGAAGTAGGTCTTCTACTATATATTTGAGGGAGGACAATCTAGTTTAATTTGGTCAGAAAATGTCATCTATATAAAACTAATATGAGGAAAACTATTAAGCCTTTTGGGTTCTTTTTTTATGGTTTCATGTGGATTTGGGAAGAGTGTGTATTTTAGAATTTTATGTAATGTGTTCTATATATCTGATTGTTTTTTTCAATTTTTATCTTCACAATTTTTGGTTGACTGAATATCACCTTCTGTGTAAGGTGTGTTCAAGTCTCCAACTATGATAGTGGATTTGTTTGTTTGGCTTTTCTGGGTTTTGTTTTCATTCAAAAGTAGCTTTAATATTTCTTTATACTATTACACACTAAAAAATTTACATTAACTAATAAGGAATGCCAAGTGTATTCATCACTATTTGAATAGCCTACAGGGGATTTATGATTTCTTTTGTGTTACCATTTCTCAAAATCCAATCTACTTTATTCTAGTCTACACAGGTATTTCTGGAATAAAGGGAATGCTTATAGCAGAATTCTTTTGCTGATGAAGTATTCTTTCAGTATTTATGGGTCATAAGTGTGTAGGGACTATAAACATGGTCTATAACTTTGGACCTATTTTGTATATCAGAGGCTATAATTTATTGTCTTTAGTAAAACAGTCAAATAAGTTTTGTAAAAATGCTTCTACCCTTTTCTGCAACTTTGTCACCAGTTTTTTTCATTACATCTGCAAAAGTCCATCTATACCAGTGGTTCTCAACCTTCCTAATGCCGCAGCCCTTTAATACAGTTCCTGTGGGTCACAACCCACAGGTTGAGAACCACTGATCTATACAGTGTTCTACATTATAAACTGAAGTAGTTTTTTAATACTTAGTTACATCCTTCCCAGGCTGCTGGCTCTGGAAAAGAAAAGAGGGCAAATTTGCTTCTACAACCCCCACAGAGACTGCTGAGGTGGTGGGAGTTGATTTGCCCTCCTCTCCACTCCCCTCCAGCAACCAACAGCCTAGGAAAAAGGAAACAAGCCCCACAAATTCAAAAGAGAAACCAATTTGTTTATTTTTACTCAGTTTGCTTTATATGCTTTGTAGCTAGTTTATTAATGTATGTACAAGTTTACATGTCTGAACTGAATTTCAACTATTGTAGTGTCTAGGCTAGTGTTTTTAGTTTTGAAATCTAATACTTATAATATTAAAACTTTGCTAATTCTTTTGGTTACTCTTTGCCTGGCATATCTTTCTTCTTGAGCTTCAATCTTTTTTGAGTTTTAACCTTTATGCTTATGTGTATTACTTGTATACAGCGTTTAAAAGGTATGGCAAAAGATTCCAGTTTCATAGCATTTGAATGTATGATTTGGATTTATATAAGTTTGTATTCCCTCTTTTTAAAAATTCTTTTTATGTCTTTTAGTTTTTTAGTTTTTTTTTTGTTTTGTTTTGTCATTTTCTTCTTTTCCATCCTTTTTGTTTTTGGGTAAACTTAGCAAAATCTAAAGTTAATTCTGAAGAATCCTGGTCCTCTTCTTAATAAATGGAAGTCTAAAAGGTGTTAGCCTTGGTGGGTCATCCCACTCTTTCAGAGCTTTCATGTAGAAAAATTTTCCTATCTGAAATGTCTCAATTTCCTTTAGGTAGGGCCTGTAGTTTGTTTAATGCTTTAGTTTTCTTAGTGTGGAAATATTTTTATTTTGTTCTCGTTGTTGAAAGTTTTCAATATGTAGTGAATGTAGACAGGCAATTTCGCTTATCTCATTAAAGATAATTTTTCCAGTCATCTAGTTTTTGTTGCTGATGGGAAGTCAGTTGCCAGCCTAAAAGCCCTTTCTATGACATCATCTTTTACCTACTGGTTACTTAAAATATCTTTTTGTCTTTGGTGCTCTGTAGTTGTGTGATGTTATGAATAGTTTGGTAATTGTCACTTTTTAAGAATTCTAGAGTATTTTCAGCTTTTTATCTCATTAAAAAGTACTAGCTTCTAAGATACCAGTTAAACATCAATTAGATTTTCTACACATCATGTAGACTCTTTTGTATTTGTCCTTACTCTTTCCCTCCAGATTTCATTCTAGATGTTTTAAGTCTGTTGTATTAACTGTATCCAGCCAATCTATTTTTTAATTATCTTCATTTTTGAATCTTTTTATCAAGAAGTTGCATTAGACTTTAGATTTTAGATTTTTTTTAGATTTTTAGATTTTTTTTCTTTTTTGTTTTGACTTACATTTTGAACATTTTTATTACTTTAAACATAATATAGGTAGACCTTTTATCATCAGTGTTGGAAAGGGTCATAATTTACAAGTTTGTGGGTCTCATACTCTTTATTAGTATGGTTTGTATAGTTTTACTATGAACTGCCTATGTTTCCTTAACTTTATATTTGTGGCCTAGTATAACATTGAGGATTTTTGTTTACTTCTGCCAATTGCTTGTGGGCCCTAATAACATTTATAAAAGTTTAAAATACATATATTTTTAATGTTCCTTGTGTATGTATGGTATCCCATTTTTCATTACTGCTGTTTTGAGTATTTTCTTTCTTATTAGAATTTTCCAAAACCTTTTTCTGTTTTGTGTTTCAAAAGCACAAGCTTTGTCATTATTTTCTTTAATATTGCTTCTAATATGTTCTTTTTATTTTCCTATTGTCTTAATTATTTTCTTTGGTTTTCTTTGGTTTATTTTTCAATCTTGTATAATTTTAATAACTAATTTTGAGTACACACATTTTTAATATTCTAATAAATGCATTTAAGTGTGCATATTTTTATATGACTACCTGCTCTGATACTATCTCATGTTTTAGTCTGTCGACTATCTATTATTTCTAAATTGGTTGTGTTTTAGTATTGATTTTATTTAAAATCAAGGAAGTTTCTCTTATTGCTTTTGCTTCTCACATATGTTTAGGATAGTGTTTAGTTCCTAAATGGATTTAAGATAATTTTCATTGTTATTTTTAGACCACCAAATTTTGTAATTTTATTTATTGTATTTCATTTGCCTTAAATAATGACACCTACAAATTCCTTTTTATAATTTTTTATAATTACATGTGTTCATATTACATACGTATTTTAAATGTGTAGTTGTAATTATTCTATATGCTCTTAGAAGCATATGATTTTTTCGTTTTTGTTCACTAAATCCAGACTCAAGGAGAATCCATAGAGGTTATTACACAACATTTGTTGAAAATGTAAGTGGTTAAAAAAAAAAATGGGAAAGGAACAAAAGATATCCCTGGGGTATTTCAGGTTTCAGTGTGACCTGAGATTTCAGAGGTTACACCTAAAAGGCATTTTGTTTATATGCTGTGACTTTTGTTCTTTTCAGATTTTCCTAAATATTTCTTTCAGGCCAAATTCAAAATATTGAAAATCCTCTTAATACATTGAAGGCAATATTTCTGACCTTTTCCATGCAACTAATTGGTAGAACCAGAGAGGTAAAACTTACTCAAAATGCCATCCTACAATTCTTTATGAATGCCTTTATTTATTTGTTTATTTATTTATTTTTTAGAGACAGAGTCTCACTTTGTTGCTGTTGGTGGAGTGCTGTAGCGTCACAGCTCACAGCAACCTCCAGCTCTTGGGCTTAGGCGATTCTCTTGCCTTTGCCTTCTGAGTAGTTGGGCCTACAGTGCCGGGCTGTTTTTTTTTGTTGTTGTTGTTGAAGTTTAGCTGGGGCTGGACTCCAACCTGCCACCCTAGGTATATGGGCCCTACTCACTGAGCCACAGGCACCACCGCCGAATGCCTTTATTTTTGTGACTTACTCCTGTCAGGCAAATATTTTTTATCTGGATAGGCAGCAAAGCTAATCTGTATACTTTTCTATTTGTACACTTTTGAAATTTAACTAAGTTTATTGAATATTCTATCCTGCCACCATAAGACATATTTCTGAGGCTCTTTGTTTCTTACAGTGCTAAACTTGTACTTTTTGCAGTAGTGGTGATTACTGAAGGTCTTGAATATCTCTAAAAATAAGTGTTTTTTTTTTCCCCCTGTGCTGTCAGTATGTAAATACATACATATTTTTTATTGAGGTATTGTTTTCATGGACTTAAAGTTCCAAAGGGGAGTAAAACAGATAATCTCTAAAGTATATTGAATTAGTAGTCATAACATCTGAGAAGTTTCTGCTAACTTTGAAAATGGAGTAACTACTTACTTTCACAGTGTTTACTTTCTTTCATTTTAGAGCCTTCCTGAGATTAATAAAGCTCATTCCTGTCATATAGAATTTAAGTAAATTGTTTGTCGCTTCTTTATACATAAGCTTTGAATTATGAATGAAGTAAGAAATAAATTGATTTGATTATTTCTAGCCTAGTCTTTAAATGACCCTTTTGATACTTTGAATTTTGGGTCCTGAGGAACTTAGTGTTGGAGTTTGTAATTCATAATTAACATGTCCCACTGGTACACTTTGGTTTAGAAACTGTGAATAAGCTAGCCGGGGTAGGGAATCTGTGGGCTTCTGATTTAAAAATCGTTCTTTTTTAAGTAATAAAGGAAGCAAGAAAAGCTTCATCTGTTTCTGCTGTACCCATTTTTAATAAAGGGATTTGTTATGTGAAATTTGGATTTAGTCAAAAGGTGGCACTTGAGGACCTGGAAGGCTGCAAGTTCACTTAAGGCAGCAGGTTCCGCATCCTTGAAGGTAGTATGTGTGGAATTAACATATTGTGGAATTTTCTTAGTCTTTTTAAAAAACTGTCACTGTAGGGAGGTAGAAATTTGTTTGTTACTTTATAACTAATTAAAAAAATAATCTTCATGGAGCTTTGCAATATAATGTATGTATGAAGATTTGAGTTTGGATTCATATACATTTCTACATTTTAAATTGTCAGGTAGACAATTTAAATTGCAAACACCTAAAATGTGCATAATTAATTAATTTATTGTATGGTAATTATACTCATGAGGAGTTGATTTTTTTTTTTTTTAAACCCAGAGTCTCACTCTATTGCACCCAGTAGAGTGCTGTGGCATCACAGCTCACAGCAACCTCCAGCTGTTGGGCTTAGGTGATTCTCTTGCCTCAGCCTCCGAACTAGCTGGGATTACAGGCGCCTGCCACAACGCCCAGCTATTTTCTGTTGCAGTTTCGCCAGGACCAGGTTTGAACCCGTCACGCTCCTTATATTGAGCCACAGGCACTGCCCCAGGAGTTGATGTTTTTTAAATGTTAACTGACTTCAAGAGATTCTCCTGGCTCCGTGCCTGTAGCTCTGCGGCTAGGACGCCAGCCAGCAGGGCTGCCAAACAACAAGGACAACCACAACCAAAAAATAGCCAGGCATTGTGGTGGGGGCCTGTAGTCCCAGCTTCTTGGGAGGCTGAAGCAAGAGAATCAGTTAAGCCGAAGAGTTTGAGGTTGCTGTAAGCTGTGACGTTACAGCACTCTACTGAGGGCAACAAAGTGGGACTACATGCCTGCCTTGTTTTTCATTTTGTTTTACTTTGTAGAGACGGATTTGTTTTACTGCGTAAGCCGGTGAATTCCTGGGCTCTAGCAGTTCTTCCTAGGCCCACCAAAGTGCTGGGATTAGTGGTGTGAGCTACTGTGCCTGCCCTAAAGTCATGTATTGAGATAGAAAAAGTAAGATTCAGTACAATACTTTCAGAATATGAAAGGACTATTCAAAATATAAGATTATTCATGAAAATGTTAACAGAATTAAACCTTAGAAATGCATATAACTGGCCCAGTGTGGTAAGTCACTCCTGTAATCTAGCACTTTGTGTGGCTGTGTGAGGCGAATTGCTTGAGGTTGGGAATATGAGAACAGCCTGAGCAAGATCAATAACCTGTCTCTACTAAAAAATAGAAAAAAATAGCCATGTGTGAAGCCATGCACCTGTAGTCCCCGCTAGCTGATCAGGGGGCTGAGGCAGGAGGATTGCTTGAGCCCAGGAGTTTGAGGTTGCAGTGAGCTATGATCATACTCTTGCACTCTAGGCTTGGTGACAGACCAAACTATCTGCAGGGTAGATATATATATTTTTTTTCTTTAGTGCATAAATATTTGTGCTAAAAAATCATGAAGTGGAATAGTAAGGTCAATAAAATTGAAATGTATGTTATTCAGTACATGAAATTATAAAACTTTGGGTTTAATCATAAGAACCAATCATACATTTCAATTTTATTGACCTTTAAAAAGCAGTGATACTAACTTTTTAAGCTTGTTATATGACTAATCACTGAACAATAATGTATGCTTTATGTGTGTACTTAGAAAATAACTTCTCTTTGTGGACAGAGGCTGGTTCATAGTTTCCATAGCCTAGATTACGCCATCAAGATCCTCTAGAAATAAGTGTAATTTGAAATCATCTATTTACTGAAATATATATTATCTCTGGTTGTTTTATTCTGTTATGGTATAAAGATAATAGACTGCCAGGGGACAAAATGTATGGGTTTCTAGCTTAAAACTGTTAATGATGACTGCAATGCCTAACTTTTTTTCATTGTCCACATAAGGAAGAAATGAAAAGGAAAGAAAGAAATAATAAATTCAGTAGAGAACTTCAATCATAAAAGTCCTCACATTTTTGGCCCAAAGTCTCTGGGAAAAAAAATTTTCCTGAATATTTTTCATGCAGATTTTTAATTTTTTTTTTTTTTCAATATTTAGGTACTTGTGTTTTGTATTATAAAGGAATTTTAGCATTTATTTTTTAACATTTGGTACTAGAAATCTTAAGTAACAATTGCAAAACACAAAAACAGATACAAAGTATAAGAAGTGTTTTGTACCAGCAGCAATAGTACTACCAATGTATAATGTGCATCCCTATTTTTCCCTAAAAAAATCGTCAAAAAGTACACAGAATGCGGCAAAATATGGTGTATATATATATATATATATTCATACATAAAATGACAATAGAGATGAGAGGAGGAAGTGAGGGTGACTGCTTGAAGGTTATCAGGCTTCTTTAGATACAAATCCAGCCCTTTATCATTTGTTCTCCTAATTCCTCTGTGCAGGGACAGTACATACTTTTGCATCCACAAATGAATGTACTTTAGAAGTACTTATTGAATGTTTATTGGGCAGTATTAGGGAAGATTTTTCAAAAAGCTGCATGAGCCAAATTTTAAGTAGATGTAATTATCCAGAGGCATTTTTCATCAGACATTTATTCAATGTCAGCTATGTGCTTAACATAATTTCTTAGACTTAAAAAAAAAATAGTAGTACTGTCTCTGAACTTAAATTTGTAGACGGAAAGGAAAAAAAAATTCTATTAAAGCATTTATTCTTAAGAACAAAGAATCAATGTTTTGACAGCAGCAGGGATAATCATGTAAACATCATGAGTGAATTTCATCAAGTAAAAGACACGTCTAATGGGGAATGTAAGTGGGCAAGCAAAGTTTGGAGCAGGCGATACAAGGGAAGAATGGGGAGTAGTGAGTTTACAGGGCCTTTGAATCTTTACCCTGATTGTTGTAGGGAGTCAAAGTATTCACTGAGAAACCGAAAACCTGTTGAAGTTTTCTTTCCCACTTTTCTAAAAACAAACAAACAAAAAAAAACTATCAGAATAAAAACTATCACAACATTGATGAGCACATTTATGAGTTTTGGGCAGAATGTGCATTGAGAAAGAAATACAAATGCTTCTGTTCTGAAGTAAACACATCTCCCTGAGTAATCATTGCTTATTATTGGGACTTATTATGATGGTAGCAGCTGAAGAGCCAAAATCCATTTAGGTAATTAGAAACATTAATAGAATATTGAAGTGGTACCAGAATAGAGCTCCTATTTGGGGATTAACTTAGTACTTAAATATTGCTACTTAAAAAAATTTCTTTCTACTTACAGCGATCATAATTATTAAGAGCTGCATATTTTATCCACCAAAATAATCCCTAAAGCAGTTCAGTGCCACTATTGTAGTATTCCTGGATGGTGACAGTTACTAATCAAAACAAGTACATACCTGTTGGAGAACGATGAACCATCTTTCCCATAGCTCAGTGCTTTTCAATATATTAGTTATCGAAGGCACATGGCTTTCTGAGAACATTGGAAGTAGTTTCAGCAATGCAAATATCACTTGTTGTGCCTGAGTAATAGCCTTCTTATTGTAGTTTTAAACATTAACCATTGAAAATAGGAGGGAAAAAAATCTACCTCCTGTAATATAAAGTGTCTATAATTTCACTTCAGTTAGCAAAATGAGTATGGTTTTTCAAAAAAACCTTATAACTGCCATCATAAATTTGATATGTTAACATTTAGGAATTACTAGAGTTTAAAGGTGAGAGGAGCTATGTATTAGGTGCCTATGTCATCCTTGGTATTAGCAGTAGGCTATTGTAATTCTTTTGAGAAATTGATAGTAAAAATTATATTTGACTAAGAAATGTTAGTTTTATAAAAATATTTTATACTTTACCTTGTCCACTCCACATCTATTCCACCTCAACAATATTCAGGAACTAATTCACTAATTAAATTCAACTCTTAGTGTGGTAGTGGTGGTGATCTAAAAGTATAGAAATGACAGAAGTTGTAACGGAAGAGTTAGTAAATATTCAGGTAATTCCTAATAGTCATCATTATATGGTATATTATGCATCTTTTTATAGGAGGCAAACTAAAACCATAGGGTTCTGTCTACAAGGCATAACTTATATGCAAATAATTCTATGATTTGGACTTTTGCATTATGTGTTATGTATCTCTAGAAACTAAGCCCCTGATAAGTAAGGGTCTGAATTTTAAGGGACAATGTCTTTATTAAATTACTTCTCAATTAAAACAGTACTTTCTTAAAGTACTATTAAAATAGTACTTTATTAAAATAAAGTTAAAATTAAATTAATTTTAATTTATTAAAGTTAAAAATGTTATAATTAATATTTTATAATATGTTGTAATATTTAGTATTTTGTCAATTTAGGTTATAAGCTATTTGATATTTTGGTTTTATTAACTAGGTATGTTGAGTGTCAAATATTTTAAAAATATATATACATGTACATCTATTCTGAACTGTTTGTTAGGCATCATTCTTCATAACTTTATTTTGCTTTATTTTTTAAGGAGTAATTTCGATTATGAAGACACCTGGAAGCTACAGGAATCTCATCTTGCTTTTTTGTAGTTCTGATGACTATGAACTGTTTGCTTTTTTTTTTTTTTTTTTAACCTGAGTTTATTTGCAAAAAAATAAATAAATGGCAGCCTGGTTTAACAGTCACACTGTCTTAGAATTCAAAGAGATGTTTGCTTCTTGGATGTTTGTCTGAGTTTGACAATATTAAAGTTTTATAAGGAGGAAAATGGTTTTACTTAATGTATGTTGAGGTCTATATAAGGTTTCTTATGTGGCAAATTATATTGAAATCAAATTCACTGTAATAATCAAAATATGTTATCTTGGAAGACATTGATACCGGAATTTCAGGTTCTTGGTCTCTGTGATTTGAAGAATAAATCCACAGACCACAGATCTATGGTAAAACAATTTGTTTACAGAAAAGAATAGGAAAACACTAAAGCTCCTGGAGAGAAAACCCAAGTTGGGGAGAGAAGCTCTCTCTGTCCTCTCTATTTCATCCCTCTGGGTCTGGTGGTATATATAGGTGCATGGGTTCCTTGGTCAGGAAATGAATGGACAGTCTTCCGCTGGGGCAAGGTGAACAAATGTAGTAATGAATGGATACAGTCCATTCACAGAATTGAGGCCTAGGAAACTTACATGAAATTGACCTAGGCATAGGAAATGGGGGTTCCGTTTTCAGTCATAAGTGTAAAGGGAAGGAGACACGGAGGCACCAGTGCCTCCCCACCAGTTGTTGGTCCCTTTGGCTATTGGAGCTTCAGGTGGGGGTGGGAGGCTTTCCCCCTTGGCTATGCTCCAGCGAGCTGGTTCCTCTGCTGGCTGCCACCTCATCAAAACAGTCAAGGCAGAGGTGGCAGGTCCTCCAGCTCAGCTTGGCTGAGCTGACTGGGGCGCCACCACACCACCTGTCCTGTATCAACATTGCCACTAAAACTCTAGTTCTAAAAATTTGGGTCAGTTGGAAGTGGTTTTTAAAATATAGATTTCAGTTATCTACCTGGGAGATTGTAATTTTCAATTTCTGGTTCATATTTTGAATAGCCTCAGGTGATTCTGATGCAGTGGATTCAGAGATAATTTTGTGAGAACACTACACTATACTATTTCCCATTAAGACTTCAGCATATCATCAACTTAGTAGATAGTCCTAATACTATGAAATAATAGACGTGCACTTTGAAAATTGAATCTTCTTTTAGGAAACGAGATGTTGAGAGTTTTAGTATACTTAGAGTTGGATGTGATGTAATGATGGGAGCACTATGTTCTGACATAAGTCTGAAGTTATTAAGGATGTGTACCATGAGGCAAAAAAATGATGCTAAAAGAGTAATATGAGTGAAAGCAAACTTTTGTGTTACAATATTTTAGCAAGATAATATTTATTAAAATCATATATGTGTATATATGTATATATATACACACACACAAACATATTCACATGCAGTGGCCTGAAAAGCAGACATTTGATAAGGTGAATATAAATATATTAGCCTTACAGCAAATAAACTCAGAAAATAGAAATCCTTATTTATGAAGAGATATATTCCCAATTTATTGACTGTTTATCAAACACACAGCTAATTACCCTATTCTTTGGAGTAGCCAAGAGTGTGTAGGCAGAAATTATATGTACCACTTTAAAGCATTGTTCATAAAAGCCTCCCACATTCCATTTTCCATTCTATTTCTGTCTGTTGGCTAAATGGAGAGGACTCAGAACCATAAGGAAGGTAGAGCCACCAAATGGAGGAAGCTTGAGTACTTCTCACTTGAAAGAAAACAGTCAAGGTAATGACGACTATGTTACACTCTGAGTGTTGGCAGGGTGGGAGGGAGGGTGTGTTATGTGAAGCTACAGAAATTGAGGTTATGTGCATATATAATTTACACTTTCTAAGCTCCTTCTAATTTTTTCAAGCAGATATTTCAGTAAAGTCCTCTTTAACCCTTGGTGACGATAACTAAACATGCTGGACTTAAAAATGACTTCTTAAAGGATCTTCATTTCTAGTTAAAAAAAAAAAATGGAGGCTTCAAGTGGAATTTTTATCTGACTAATCTTTCTTTTACTAGCCCCTAACCAGATAAAAGTTTTGTAAGGTGTGTTTATATTAATAATATTCTCAGCTTCAATCTATAGAGCAGGGAAATTGCTAAATATTAGTTTCTTTGGGAAATTTGTTTACTCAGTCACTGCGTTTTCTCTGCAGAGTCATTTAATTATACACGTGCCTATCAATACCCTTTTTCCTTATAGCAGTTGCATGACCTTACCTGTGTGTCAAGTCTCCTGTACCATGAAGAACCTATGAGAAGATGAGTGAACCACCATTATAAATGATTCTTAACCCTTTTTGATCCCATGTCGGACCTTGTGCAACATAATAATTTTCCAGTTCCACTCAAATGTCAGAAGGCATCAGGCACTTTTTATTGTGTTTTTGCCTCTGTTATTCAGAAAATGGTATGTGTTTTCTCACATTCTCTATTATGGTAAGACAAGAACAAAGTTTTATTTGTCTTGATTTGCCATTTACATCTTGCATAGTGATTCACTTGGCACAAGTTTCTTGAGCACATATGAGTGGTTCAGGGTATCACATCTACACTGATGGGTTTGAGACAAGCCCTCAACTTGCTCAGAAATTGCGTAAAATGAAAATACACATTATGGAAAGTTATAGCTTCTAGGAAGGATTATCCAAGTGATCTGAAAAAGAAGAAACTTAAGGAATATGAATTATGTGCCTATCAATGTGATATGAAAATGATGTCCCTCTCATTCCAAGACAATGCTGAGTACATTCTTTGGCCCTCAAACACAGTTGATCACTGATTATAGGAAGAAATAGCCTGTTCAATTTGGAAAAAGAAAAGGTTATTTTAAAATACACAAAGTTTATGGGCAGAGTGGGCAGAACTGATCAGTATTGTGGATGATACAGATTTACAAGAGGGTCCCACAAATGGGAAAAACTATTCTCTGGCTGATGGAAGTTGCAGTTGTGAATAGCTATATCCTTTACTCATTAGATAAGGAGAGTGGAGAAAAAGTGTAGACCTTTCATACAGGAGAAATCTCATCACTCAGCTTGTGAGCAATATGAGGAACCAATTCAATAAAAAGGGGAAGACCATTATCTTCTGACTCTGAAGGAAAACTAACTGGGAAAATGCATTTTATACTGCAAAATGAAAAAGCCAACAAAGGATTGCATGGTTTGCAGCAGAAGAAATGACAAAGGTAGATGGAGAGAAACCATTTTATACTGTGTGCAATACATGCAAGATGGTGAGAAACCATTTTATGCTCTGTTCAACACATACAAGTTTATTCTAAATTTTAGATAATTTAGAATAGATTAAAAATAATCAGGTGAATTCATATTTGTTTTTCTCTTTTGAAACTATAGGATAATTACAAGTAATCCACTAGTCTTTTTCCCACACAAAAGAAATAGAAGCTAGGGCATATGTGGCTGGCAGAAAAATTGGATTGGATTAAACTTTATTTTTGTAAAAGAAATACTTGCAGGATCATGATTTATTGTTATATTGGGTCTTATTTTTGAAGATTTTGTATTTCAAGGGAATTTTTTAAATTTAATTTTTTATTAAATCCTAACTATACGTTTATGGGATACAATGTCATGATTTGATATGCAGTGGAATGCTTAAACTAACATAGCCATCACCTCACTTATTTTTTGTGGTAAGACATAGTTTACTCTTGGTTATTTTGAAGTATACCCTTGCATTGTGCACATTAGGTGAGATCCCAGCAAATGCCCTCACGCCTCCCACTAATAACCCTCCCCTCTCCTATCCCCTTTTTCTCTCCCCCTCCTTTTTCTCCCCTCCCTCTTGCTAGACTATATTTGTGTTTTATCATTTGTATGAATATGTATTTACAGTATATTTTGGTTTCATAATAGTATTGAGTACACTGGATACTTTTCCCCCCCCATTGTTCAGATACTTTACTAAGAAGAATATATTCCAACTCCATCCATGCAAACATAAAAGATATAAAGTCTCCATCTTTTTTAATGGCTGAATAAGTATTACATGGTATACATATACTACAATTTGTTAATCCTTTCGTGGACTGATGGGCCTTTGGGCTGCTTCCACAACTTGACAATTATGAATTGAGCTGCAATAAACATTCTGGTGCAAATATCTTTGTACAATATTGTTATCTTAAACAATAAAATGTTATTTGTCCTTCTGGGTAAATACCTAGCAGTGTAATTGTGCGATCATATGGAAGGTCAATTTTTAATTCCTTAAGGACTCTCCATTCTTCTTTCTATAAAGGTTGTCTTAGTTGCTTATGTGGTTTTTGGCCATTTGTCACCTTCAAAGAAGTTTCTGTTCATGACACTTCATCAATGGGAAATTTTTTTAAAGGCTGAAATGGTATCCTTTTACCTGCTTTCTCATTTTCCAAAGCCACATACTATTTTTTGCTTTTTAATATTTACGTGGGATTACTTTCCTTAACCTCTCTCTGACCTTAATTCTGCTCAGCTGACACACATGGGAATAAGGCCTATATAGGATAGTAAAGTTTGGAGATAGTTGTTTTTCTTCATTTTTTTCCCTCTGAACTTACTGTTCTTAAAGAATTTACCTTTAAACAGTATCTTTTTTTTTTTTTTGAGACAGTTGCACTTTGTCACCTTCAGTAGAGTGCTGTGGTGTCATAAGCAACTCACAGCAACCTCAGACTCTGGGCTCAAGTAATCCTCTTGCCTCAGCCTCCTGAGTAGCTGGGACTACAAGCACTCACCACAACATCTGGCTGTTTTTAGAAATGAGGTCTCACTCTTGCTCAGACTGGTCTCAAAACCATTAGCTCAGGCAATCCATCACCTTGGCCTCCCAGAGTGCTAGGAATATAGGTGTGAGCCACCATGCCCGGCTCGTCTTTTTATTTATCTTTTTAAAAATTTTGAAAAAAAAGATAAACATGTATCATCTTTACATTAAAAGTACGATTAATAATAAAAGTAAAAGTGTTCATTCTCAACAGTGTGATATTTCACTGTAATCTCTCAATATCTCAAAATAAGTTGCCATAGCAATACCTGATAGAAGTGCAAATGTAGGAAGAACTTTAGATAAGAAATGGTTTGATTGCATCTCTTCCTACTTCATACTGTATTTTTTTTTTTTATTAGTTGGTTTACAACAATTTAATGGTGTATTTACCACCAATTAGAAGTGGTTTTATAGTGAAACTATTACAACTATAATTTTAATCTTAAAAATGAAAAATACTTGGGTATTCAACACTTGGGTAAACCATTAAAGGTACAGTATTTATCACATTTATCTCAGTGTATCTCAAAACACAACCAAGATTTCTTCTGCACGCTGAGTGTGCAATGCATCCAGTGCTTACTACATTTTCTATTAAGTACTATTTACATTTCTACTTCAGTGCTAACGTTTTGTCTCCTTTTTTTTCATTTATTATTGCTACCAAATACAGTGGCTATTAAGTATTCAAAAATTATTTCTTTGCAATGTGATGATATTTATTATACTTTTGAAATTTATATTCCAATATAAATTTATATTGAAATTTATAAACATAAATATAAAATTATGTTTATATTATATTTATATTGAAATTATATTTATACTGAATTAGAAATGAATGTGGACAAATGTATGGAGCCTTTACAATAATTTCCAAAAGACAGGGATTCTCATTTCAAGCTGTAATATGAATTCTAAAATACATAGATTTATTTTTTCTGTAAAGAAACACAAAATGCATATTTGACTATTTTTAAGTATACAGTACAGTGGCATTAAGTGTAATCACGTTGTTGTGCAGGTATCATCACAATTCATCATCAGAACTATTCACAAAGTGAAACTTCTTAGTTTCCTGTAGTGTCAATCTCTTTTGATTAGCTTCGTAGTCAGTTTTGACATAAGGAAGTGTGAGTCATCTTATTTCTTCTTTTTCCAATACTATTTTGTTTATTTGAGGACCATTGAAATGTCATACAAATTTCAGGATGGGTTTTCTATTTTTATTTTTAAAAATTGTGATTTTCATAGAGCTTTTGTTGATTTGTAGGTCATTTTGTGTAAGATTGACATCTTAAAAACGTTGTCTTCCAGTCCATGAACACAGGATATCTTCCAATTTGTGTTTTTAATTTTTTAAATTTCTTTAAGGAGTTTTTTTTTTTTTTTTTTTTTTTTTTTTTTTTGTATTGTATACCAGTCTTTTGCCTCCTTAGTTAAGACTAAGTATTTTATTTTATTACTATTTTTGATACTATAAATGGAATTGTTTTCTTAATTTATTTTTCAAATTATGAGCTGTTAGTGTATAGAAATACAGTTGATTTTTGTATCCTTCAGTTTTGCTAAATTCACATATTGTAATTTTTTTCCCCATGTGGAATATTTAAGGTTTTCTATATATTATTATGTCGTCTGTGAACAGAGGTAATTTTATTTATTGCTTTCTAATTTGAAATGTCTTATTTCCTAATTATTCTGACTACATCTTTCAATACTTTGTTGAAATAGTGTCAAAAGTGAGCATCCATGCCTGGGCTGTGATCTTAGAGTAAAAAATATCAGCATTAAGTATGATGTTAACTGAATGCCTTTAATATATGACTTTCATTTTGTTGAAGCAATGTCTTTCTATTTTTCATTTGTTGAGTATTTTTATCATGAAATGATGTTGAATTCTATCTAATGTTTTCTCTCTTTCAATTGACATAATCATGCAGGTTTTTTCCTTCATTCTATTAATGTGTTGTATTTTATTGCTTGGCTTCTATGTGTTGAACTGTCCTATACTCTAGGAATAAATTCCATTTAGTCATCATGAATAATCCTCTTAATATGCTCTTGAACTTGATTTGCTAGCATTTTGTTGTCGATTTTTTGCATCTGTATTCAAAATGGATATTGATTTGGTTTTGAAAATGACTTTATCTTTTTTGATATCAGGGTAATGCTATCCTCATACAATGACGTAGGAGTGTTCCTATCACTTCAATTTTTGAAAGTTGGAGAAAGATTGCTATTTATTCTTTTTTAAATATTTGGTAGTGAAGCCATCTGTTCCTGGGATTTTTGTGGTTGTTGGGAGTTTTGGTTAATGATTTAATCAACTATCATTTATATATTCAGATTTCTATTTATGATTAAGTCTTGGTCTGTTGCTTGTGTGTGTGTGTGTTTATGTTTATGTGAAGGAAATGAGTGCCTGGACTTTCTCAGTCCACCAGTTGCTGACACTACTCTCTTTTACACTATTTTTACCTTGTGTTGCTTCTATACCCCTTACCTCTCCCTATACCCTAACTTATCTACTTATGTTTCTTTTCCTCAGCATCCTCTGATCACATCTTACCACAATGTCTGAGTAGCCAGTGTTACTCAACTGAGAAATGAGACTGTATACCAGGTACTCTTAGTTTCATTATAAGAAAAATGCTGTTATCCAAGAAAATACACATTAGCAAGTAAAGATTCTCTGGGGAGTTATATAGTGAATTATATTTTAATGAAGTATGCCGTTTCTTTTTTCTTTGTCTTGCAAGAAAAGTTAGTGATTAGAAGACAACTCATATTTTCTTCTTTAGTAGATATGTTAATAGCAAAGAAGGCATTAGGATAAATTATTGAAACTTAACACAATTAGACTCTTAAGAAAATATAGTTTGTGAATTTTACCCTGAAGAGAAAATAGATCACCTCTCTTGGCATTTTCCTATAGGGAATGTTCATTGCTGACAGGAAGGATCTTTGGAGGATAACATTACATGATGTAGCTCTTATGTCCTTCTATTCAGAACTAGGACAATATAGTACAAGTGTTTAACAAAGAGATATAAATATCTTAATCAGAAAGCCCACCTTTGCTGGAATATAATAAAATGTGCAAAGAAAAGACCAGTAAAGAGTAACTTCAACATCAATAGTTAAGCAACTGGGTTCACAAAGCAAGAAAAAGCTACATTGCATTACATGTAAGTTCCATTCAGAAAACTCTTTCACAAACTAACCATTAAAATATGTGATAAAATAAGCTATTGCCTTAATATTGCTCATTATCTAAAAAATGAAAGTTATTTTATGACTTGAGACATTTTTGTTCAACACCACCATGAAGAAAACTTCTGTAAACAAAATGTTATTCTCTGTTGTTGGCAATTACAACATGGAAAGTAAAACACAAAATATACCTGAAGGGGGTTTTAACACAAGCAAAATTATATAAACCGTTTACTTAAGATGTTAAAAGGTAATATTCATGAGTCATAGCTTCAGATCTTTCTTTCTGTTAACATGCTTTTTCGTTTACAATTTATACATAACTGAATAATGGACAATTATTATCCTTTACACATTGCTGTTTGGGATTTTCAGAAACTATTAAAATATGCAATATCGTCCTTTTTCAAATATTTATTTCACATCTTCACATATATGGTAGTTCACACATAATAAAGCTGAAGAAAAATGAAAACACTGAAGAGTCTATCCAGATGTGAATAAAATAATTAAAAATAGGTGAAAGTTTATAAATGTTGCAAAGTATTTCATATAAGGTTACTAATATGAATTGAAAACTAGAAATTTTTAAATGGGGTCCTTAGTCTTTAGTCCAAGATGTAACTCCACATTTTCTCTCTACACATATGGGAGATAAATTTATTCAAAAAACAATGATTAGTTTATGTCCTGGACACTAATATGTAGAGATATGTTGTGACATCAAGAATTGAAAACAGTAGGGACAGAGCTGTCAAGGAATAACGTTTTTTAATGTTTTTTATGTTAAAATGGTAGAAATTAAAATTAGAGTGTTTTAACTTTAAGATGTTAACTGTAATTCCCATGGTAAAGAAAGTAGTTGCAAATTATACACAGAAGGGAATAAATGAATTAAAACATTTATTAAAATAATATAAAATAGAATAAATGAGAGAGAGAAAAGTCACTAAAAAAAGTGGTAAAGTGAAAGAAGTCCCTATTATCAATAATTACTTTAAATGACAGTGGTCTAAACTTTCCAGTAAAAAATAGAAATTGATAAAATTGATTTAAAAAATTCCACTACATGCTATCTACAAAAAAAGTCACTTTTAAATCCAAAGCATAAATATGTTTAAAGTAAAATTAAGGTAAAAAATATTCCATGGATGTGTATAATAAATAGAGCAGGGATAGCTATTACTAGTGTCAGATAAATTAGACTTTTAACTACAAGAGTTTAAAAGAGAAAATAATAATGCAACAAGAAGATATAACAATTATAAATATTTACACGTCTAGTATATGATGGAAAAACTGACACAAGTGAAGGGACAATACACAATTCTACAATGATAGTTTAAGACTTTACCTCACTTTCATTAATCAGTAGAACCACCAGACAGAAGATAAGGAAATTCAGTGCTGAAATAACACAATAAACCAACTGTAACTAACAGACCCTCTACCAAACTACCACAGAATATATACTCTTTTTGAATGCACTTGGAACATTTTCCAAGAAAGACCATTAGTTAGACTACTAGTTAAATTTAGAAAGATATATATCATACCATCTTCTCAGATCACAAGAAGGTGAAGTTAGAGATCAATGACTGAAGGAAATTTGGGGAAATTAAACAACTTTCTGAACCAATGAAGAGGAAATCAAAGGTAAATTTGAAAATGTGTAGAGACAAATGAAAATACTTGTGTTCTCACAATAAAATGTGTTTGTTGGAGTTAATACAGTAACTGTATTTTAACACAACAAAAATAGTTAAAGCTAAGAGAATTAATTGCAGCAACATTACAAAAGGAAAAAATCCTTGGCGTACTGAAAGATACTTGCACTAATGCTGAAAGAAAGAGACAATTTTTTAAGAGTTGCATTTGAAAGTTTCAAGGTCTTCCGAGAGAATAGCGTTTCATGCACCTGGTGCTTGTTCATATCCTTTCATTCTACTCATGGATAGCATCTCCAAATGGCACTTTAGAGTTACAGTTGACTTTTCTTGATGGCATGGCCTATGGATTTCAGATTTGCCTGCCAGCACCCACATCTGTATAAATCAGTTCCCTGCAGTAAACGTCTAAACCAGTATGTTCTTCTGGTTTTGCTTTTCTTTTTGAACACTAACTTTTCCAGTCTAGGGAAAGCATTTCTGTAAAGAAGAAAACAGAATAATCCTAGACCCACAAATTGCTTGATAGTGTTTATTCCTCCCAGAGAAGTTAGAAAATCATCCTAACACAGGGGCTTTGAGTAAAGCACTATGAAACTTACTGACTCAAAAGTGCAAAAGAAGAAAAAAAAGTCAATCTTCAATTTTAAAGGCTGTTTTGGGTCCACCCAATAAAGTGTAAAAGTAAATCTCAAAAAACTCATCATTTTTAAGTAATTTAACTGCATCTCAGGAAAATGCTCAAAAATATTTAAAGAAATACAGAAATATTCAGCACTCACAAAATTTATACTCTTGCATCAAATAAAAAATTTACCAGGCATACAAGGAAACTAAAAAATATGCCCCCAAGTGGATAGAAATATTATCAGTAGAAATTGACTCAAAATTATTACAGAAGGTAGAATTAGTAGAAAGGGCATTAAAATAATTATAACTATATTCCATATGTTCAAGAAGGAAAACTTGCAATCAGATCAGATGTCTTTCAAGAGAATGCAAACACATATATTCATTGACATGATTACCAGTAAAACAGAAATCTGAATAATACATATTAGTGAATTGTATCAATGCCAATATTTTTTAACTTTATGCTATGTTATTTCAAAAAGCTAACTGCTTATGAAAACTGGGCAAAATATCTAAGGGATATCTCCATATCATTTCTTGCACTGCAAATGAACTTAAAGTTATCTCAATGAAAATTTGATTAAAAAATCTGTTATGCATCTGAATGTGCAGACAGAGCCTATTTATACATACTTATTTTCTGTAATTCAGTCCATATATATAGCTAATTACCTCACCATTTATCCATCCATTTAGAAACCTATCAACACAGTACAAACCCTTGGATTTTTTCAATCTGAGTGATGAATTTGGAGTATATGTGTGTGTGTGTGTGTGTGTGTATGTACTCACACATATATAGAGACATATATTTTACAATTTGCTGAGTTATTTACAATGACAAAGTTATATTTGTAACAAAATGTTAAGTTTTCTGAAAATGAACTTATCACAGAATGGATTATAGAGTTAAAATTCTTATTTTAATATGAATGTTTTACAGACAATCGTTATTGAAAAACAAACACAACATTTTTAACATTGCAGCTAATGACTACATAAGATTAAAATAAAAAAACCCATATATCCTTGCAAGAAGCACCGCAGGTGTGATCCCACCAGGCCCCCTCCCTCTACACACCTTCCCCCTCCCTCCCCTCCCTCTTCCCCTTCCCCCCATTCTCAGGTCTCAACTTGTTACAGCTTTCATGTGAAAGCCCTAAACTAGTTTCATAGTAGGGGTGAGTACATTGGGTACTTTTTCTTTCATTCTTGAGATACTTTACTAAGAAGAATATGTTCCAGTTCCATCCATGTAAACATAAAAGAGGTAAAGT